>OY293308.1:33184075-33358860 GCA_958502075.1 Orchestes rusci | reverse complement strand
GCTCAATGCAGATTCCAATCATTTCTGTTACTACACTATATTTTGCCTCATAATGTCCCAAAATCAATATAATTATCATCCATTTCACATAAACATCAATAATATAATGAGAAATTCGTCAAAAATAGCATATATCAAAATATGGCGGCCCAATCAGGAGAATTGTACCAAAGACCACTATTTCGTCTGTAAATGGGCTGAAAACGCTAAATATCAATAGAAACCATTGAGATCCTATCAAATAAACATTATTCAGCAATATTCCAACGGCTCTATGCAGATTCCAATCATTTCTGTTACGACACTATATTTTGCCTCATAATGTCCCAAAATCAATATAATTATCATCCATTTCACATAAACATCAATAATATAATGAGAAATTCGTCAAAAATAGCATATATCAAAATATGGCGGCCCAATCAGGAGAATTGTACCAAAGACCACTATTTCTTCTGGAAATGGGCTGAAAACGCTAAATATCAATAGAAACCATTGAGATCCTATCAAATAAACAATATTCAGCAATATTCCAACGGCTCAATGCAGATTCAATCATTTCTGTTACTACACTATATTTTGCCTCATAATGTCCCAAAATCAATATAATTATCATCCATTTCACATAAACATCAATAATATAACGAGAAATTCGTCAAAAATAGCATATATCAAAATATGGCGGCCCAATCAGGAGACCTGTACCAAAGACCACTATTTCGTCTGGAAATGGGCTGAAAACGCTAAATATCAATAGAAACCATTGAGATCCTATCAAATAAACAATATTCAGCAATATTCCAACGGCTCAATGCAGATTCCAATCATTTCTGTAACTACACTATATTTTGCCTCATAATGTCCCAAAATCAATATAATTATCATCCATTTCCCATAAACATCAATAATATAATGAGAAATTCGTCAAAAATAGCATATATCAAAATATGGCGGCCCAATCAGGAGAATTGTACCAAAGACCACTATTTCGTCTGGAAATGGGCTGAAAACGCTAGATATCAATAGAAACCATTGAGATCCTATCAAATAAACAATATTCAGCAATATTCCAACGGCTCAATGCAGATTCCAATCATTTCTGTTACTACACTATATTTTGCCTCATAATGTCCCAAAATCAATATAATTATCATCCATTTCACATAAACATCAATAATATAATGAGAAATTCGTCAAAAATAGCATATATCAAAATATAAACACTGTTTTTAATTAAAGTAACCCCTTCTAGCAACTTTTCTGGAGACAATCACGCATCACTGGATACGATATACGAAAGTACTCACATTTATCTTCCAAACAAGCCTATACGCAACAAAATCGGACAAGTCGTTTATAAGTTACAGCCACTTGAACAAATACACTTTCACTACCTTCCCCTACTCACACGAAGATCGGTACGACAATGAGCCCTGTACCAAAAAGACGTGAATTTGTCTAGGTTTTCTAACCATGTTGATAAAGATATACCTCAATCTGAGAATTTCCGGAGAAATTTCGAATTTTAATATTCAAGCTTTGAATGCGCCCCCTAGCGGAAAAATTTCGAAGTTAAAAATATTTTCCAGCATTTTCTCGTGGCCACTTTAGTGTTCATATTTTTTTTCCTGAACTTTTAGGTCCAGTAGTTTCTGAGATATGGCCGGTGGCCACCCTTGCTGGAACACCCTGTATTATTGTTGTTTATGTGAAATGGATGAGGATTATATTGATTTTGGGACATTACGAGGCAAAATATAGTGTATTAACAGAAATAATTGGAATCTACATTGAGCCGTTGGAATATTGTTGAATTTGATTGGTTCTCAATGATTTCTATTGATATTTCGCGTTTTCAGCCAATTCATATTTAAAATAGTGGTTTTTGGTACAATTATCCTGATTGGCCCGTCATATTTTGATCAATGCTATTTTTGACAAATTTTGCATTAGATTATTGTTGTTTATGTGAAATGGATGAGAATTATATTGATTTTGGGACATTACGAGGCAAAATATAGTGTAGCAACAGAAATGATTGGAATCTGCATTGAGCCGTTGGAATATTGTTGAATTTGATTGGTTCTCAATGATTTCTATTGATATTTAGCGTTTTCAGCCAATTTCCATATAAAATAGTGGTTTTTGGTACGTCTCCTGATTGGCCCGTCATATTTCAATCGATGCCATTTTTGACAAATTTTGCATTATATTTTTGATGTTTATGTGAAATGGATGAGAATTATATTGATTTTGGACATTACGAGGCAAAATATAGTGTATTAACAGAAATAATTGGAATTTACATTGAGCCGTTGGAATTTTGTTGAATTTGATTGGTTCTCAATGGTTTCTATTGATATTTAGCGTTTTCAGCCAATTTCCTTATAAAATAGTTGTTTTGGTACAATTCTCCTGATTGGCCCGTCATATTTCAATCGATGCTATTTTTGACAAATTTTGCATTATAATATTATTGATGTTTATGTGAAATGGATGAGAATTATATTGATTTTGGGACATTACGAGGCAAAATACAGTGTATTAACAGAAATAATTGGAATCTACATCGAGCCGTTGGAATATTGTTGATTTGATTGGTTCTCAATAGTTTTTATTGATATTTAGCGTTTTTAGCCAATTTCCTTATAAAATGGTGGTTTTTGGATCAATTCTCCTGATTGGCCCGTCATATTTCCATCAATGCTATTTTTGACAAATTTTGTATTATATTATTGATGTTTATGTGAAATGGATGAGAATTATATTGATTTCGAGACATTACGAGGCAAAATATAGTGTATCAACAGAAATAATTGGAATCTACATTGAGTCGTTGGAATATTGTTGAATCTGATTGGTTCTCAATGGTTTCTATTGATATTTAGCGTTTTCAGCCAATTTGCTTATAAAATAGTAGTTTTTGGTACAATTCTCCTGATTGGCCCGTCATATTTCACTCGATGCTATTTTTGACATATTTTGTATTATATTATTGATGTTCATGTGAAATGGATGAGAATTATATTGATTTTGGGACATTACGAAGCAGAATATAGTGTATTAATATAAATAATTGGAATCTACATTGAGCCGTTGGAATATTGTTGAATTTGTCGGTTTTATTTTTGATAATAGAAGCCTACTTAAGCCCTATCTAGGTTGAAACTGAAAAGATTGGTGTCGTCCTGGGGGACATCTTACCGAATATTTCTGATAAATAAATGTACGACGCTGTCTTTATTGCAATTTTAATTTATTTCTTGGATGAAACAGTCAAAAATACAAGTTTTTTGTGTCTTGGATTTTTTTCGTATCTGACCTCGTTTTTTAAAGACAACATTTTTTGTACTCCGCAAAATATTTTTATTTCTTTTTTAAACGAGTAAAGTATTTTGAAGCAAGTGAAACGAGGCCACATTCGAAAAAAATGCAATTTGAAAAATAGTGTATTTTTGGTTGCTTCATCCAAGAAAAAAATAGAAATCACAATGAAGTCAGTAGCGTAATTTTTTTTTATTTGAACAGCCGTATCTTAAAAACAATGCACTCGCAACCCATGCATGTTTATATGAACTTTTTTTCATGAAATTAGCTCAGGAATACGCCCTTTAATTCAATGTACGCAATCAGGAAATACCCTGAATATTCGAAATCAGGAAAAAATGATCTTGCATTGTAGCGCACAATATACAGGGTGTTCCATTGAAAAAAAATGAAGTTGTCTAGATATTTACATTTATCGTTGCAACTTTTTTTGAAAACTGCAGAAGAAAACATGGGAGAAAGCCTACAACTTTTATAAAAAACATTTTTTTCCATCTTTAAAAAAAAAGCTCTATGAGCCACTTGAATATAATTAAGGACACTGTACAGTGTGGTCAATCTAGCTTCTCCACATTTCAACGTGTGTGAGTTCGTAATTTTGTATCTTACTAAAGTGAACCAAACAATATGTTGTAGGGCTAGTGGGCTACCTTGCTACCTACCAAGTTTTTATTGACATAAAAAGAGTGTTCAATAAAAAATACGATCAAGTCACCTATGGATTGCAATTGTTTCATTAAACGCATGACTTGGCTAACATCGCAATTATGACATGACATCCACTTTCTAACCGTCACAGATGCCATGATGCCAACCATACAAACTAGCCACGACCCACGTTCATGACAGAAAAAAAAATCCAGAGGTGACTTGATCGTATTTTTTTATTGAACACTCGTTACTATATCGAAATATGATAAACGGGGATTCAAAAAAGTTATTCACTCAACTCACTTTTTTTCAAATAGAACACTGTGTATATTATTCTGTTATTGAATTCTGTATGAAATTTTGAAAAACTAGTATTTTTGCAATAGTTTCTTGATTATTTGCGATTTTATTCCATAAATAACAAATATCATCGATTATTTTGCATAACTTTTCTCAGTAACAGTAAGATTTCGATATATCATAATAAAAACTTGATAAGTAGCCCTACAACCAGTGGCGGTCCCAGGGGTGTGGCGCAGGGGGCGCGCGCCCCCTCCCCTTAGTACTAGATTTCTAGATTTATTTTTCCATTTATGTAGGTATAAACATCAAAATGTGAGATTATCTTGATTCTCTTTCTCCATTCTTAATAATCAACTACCGACACAAATTATTTCAACCCCGAACTTTAACTACAAGCCGGCATCGCATGTCATTTATATCGCGCGCCAAAAGCAAGGTATAGATGAAGCGCGCTGCAACTTTTCGCTGCTCTTTCGACTGTGCTGCGCTCCGCGCTAATTTATTCGCGTCAATCATCGAATAGAAAATCTTTGTCTACTCTTTATTTAAGATTAAAGTTGAAGTTGTTTTTTTCCCTCTGTTGTGTTGTGTTGTAGAGTTGTTTAGTTCTTCAATATATTGAGAATTGGAATGTGAAATGTCTCAGGGATCGGAGAAAAGAGCTGCTCCAGCAGAAAATACTAATCCCAGTTATTTTAAAAAACTGAAAACAAAGAATCAAATCGAAGAGCAAGTGGATTCAAACTCAGCCCAAATATCCCTTACTATAGAACGGAACTTCCCCTACCAGAAATGAGGGAAAATTGATTATAAAGGAGGGGAAATACAACCACAAAATTTTTAATTTTTAAAATGTGGACAAGCTAGATTGACCACACTGTATGTACTTGAAGCACAAAGGAATTATGAGAATCTATTTGTTTATTTATCAATTGAATTTTTATTCCAAATGGTAATACGTAATGCTAACAACGTATATATGAGATTGTATAAAACTCACAAAACATGCTTATACTGATATGAATGTCTTCCCACGTTTGCGTTCAAAGCCGCGTTCACAACAATAAATATTTGCGTTGTGTCTTGTCGGATTTTTCCCGACATCAAAGGGGTTTGCGCCGCAAAATTATTTTAGTATGGACGTCTGTATAAAGCCGCGCCCACATAAGTTAATATTTGCGTTGTGTGTTGAATGTAGTATTCGGCACAATATTCGTCATGCGTCGCAATTTTGGCAACCCATCTGCTCCACAAGTGTGTGATGTTGTGCAGATGTCCACATTAGAATAATTTTGCCGCGCAAATCTTTTTGGTGTCGGACAAAACCGACTAGACACGGATCGCGTCCGTTGGATGTGGCAAAGATATTTGCGTGCGTTTGTATGCTGCGAACACGTCCACAGTCGCATAAATTGGATCGCACTCACACATTTGTGGCGAATGCTACACACAACGCAAATATTCACTCATGTTCTTGAGCAAATTTCTGCTATCATTTCTGTTCAGTTGGATTCTTTCCCATACAGGAATTTCTCCGACGCAAAAATACTAGTAGATATTTGTTTAAAAATTCATGTGATCCTGTCAGACGAGCTTCAGTCTCTTCATGGAACATGGAACCTCAATAATTGTTGACCTCGCGCTTTTCGAGAAATCTTTGAAAAGTCGATGGATTTCTTTGCAATTTTTCAAATACTTCCAAGCCAAATCTTGGACAAACTCAAAAACAAAAACTGTTTTTTCTTTTTAGCTTTTGTTACCTGGTTTAACTATCGTCTTGTATTCAGGTAATTGCAGGATATTTTCTTGATGCTATCAGACAGACCGAAGGATGTCCTAAGACGATTGGATCAGACATGGGTACAGAGAATGGTAAACTGGGAAGATTCAAAGAACTCTCAATGAATTGTTCAATGAGGAAAGACGCCAAAGACCATGCTATATGTATGGAAAAAGTACCCACAATCAGAGAATCGAGTCCTGGTGGGAAATCTTGCGTAAGCACTGTGATCAGTTCTGGATGAACATCTTCCAGACATTAAAAGAAGATGGCTTATTTGAAGGAATGGTACTTGACAAAATGCTAGCTCAGTTCTGTTTCACTCCAACCATTCAGGTGAGTAATAATCATTGTCAATCGACTTGAAATAAAAATAGTGACAGTTATGACATCCTTTCTCAAATCAACTTTTAAATGTAGCTTATGCGAAACGGGAAAAACGAGAAATTCTATTTGTTACGCTCTAACCCCCATATGCACCGTAGAAATCTAATCCGGATGAAGACTTTATCGCGATTATTTTCCATTAGGTGGTATGGAAGATAATCGCGATAAAGATTTCATCCGGATTAGATTTCTACGGTGCATATGGGGGTAAATTCAACCATAAAGGCTTTTTGGCCAAATCAATATGTGATGTGAATCAATGTTGAAACAAGACAACCTTTTGACTGTATGTGAATATTTCGGAAATTGCTGTTGCAAGTAAATAAAGAACACAATGCACACGTCCACATATCATCACATGTAGTATCCAAAAAATGGTCTGGTTGGTACACGAGGCAAAATTTCAAATCTGAAAGTTTTTTGCACCCGCGGTCTCATAATCGAGGATTAGCGCGTAACCTGAGTGCTAACCATTAAGGCCGATCCCCACCAGAGCGTTGCAGCGCGAGCGTCACCTAGCATTTTGTCGCTTCCAGTTGTCTACATGTATTTTGATGAGGCGATCCCCACCTGAGCGTAGCGTAACATCGCGTCGCTAAGAGACATATTTTTAAAATGCTTTGGAAAGCGTCAGCAAGCGAAAAAACGCTTGGAAATTGCTGCATCTCCTTATTACCGACAAGTCTGCATGGATGTGGTTGAAAAATTATAAAGATTTTTGAAATGGACGGGAACAAAGTGGAACAATCAATATTGCCTCGCACGAAATATATCATAATCCCTTTTAGATTTCCTTTTTTTCTCATATTCCTGACTATGGCCAGTGGTTAGCTCGCTAAAGATCAGGCCCGACCACTTATGAGGATAAGATCAAATTTTCAGGTTGATTGTATGTCTCGTTTTCTCGATACTTCTAATAGACCATCATCCATCAATCACCCTATTACCCAAAGGTAGTCTCGACTGTAAAATTCTAATCGGAAAAAAATTTTGGGTATGCGGTATTCAAATCGGATGCTAATAAGTCTCTAGATAGTTACATAACTCATTTTGTGAGTAGTTATTGTAAACATATTTATTGTCAATCAATGTGAAATGGTGTATTTCAGTCCTTCCTGCTGAAGAAGTCCTGAATTATGACGAAATATTTTAAGGAACTGTGAATTAAATGAGTTTAATTTATCAATATCGATTTGAAGAAAGCATACCCAAGATTTTTATGTTTGTTTATATATTTTAAACACAGGATAATTATTGGACAATACGCTTGAAGGTTAAAAAAAAAACATTGAAATTGCTTCCTTATAGATGGGAGGTCAGGCTCACTGACCTCTCAGTGGTCTAGCTGCTTGATATTTTTTTTTAACCGGATCTTGTTTATTTTCAGAATGCAATGCAACAAGCTGTAGCTGAATGAAACACTCATAAAATTACTTCATCAAGGAATAGTATTTCGCCGTCTGGAAGGCCAGTTATTATGTATGAGATTCCTTCTCTATATACGGCGCCGACAGATACACAATACCAATTCCATCATTCGCAATCGATCAGCTTTCTTCAGAATGCACTTTTATCAAGCATCCCCGCCGCGATAAGGACTTTCTTCAATTGTGTGAAATCTTAGTGAAGGAAAATGGGTTTGTTCGAAACGATAAAGACCCTGAAATATCTGTTCAGCTCTATAAAGATTTAAGGAAGTGTCTACATGAAATATTCAACATTGTTCGCTTATCTTTGTAAGATACCTTAGCCATACCTTACTTTACTATCCGCAGTAGTAATTCAAGAATCTCAGATCTTCAATACAGCGCACGAATTTCACGATAAAGCCGTCATTGAGATTTGCGAAAAGTCATATATTATTGTAAGACTCTTATGTAAAAATCTACAGTTTAGTTATCAAAGCAATGCTAATTTATTCATTTATTTATTTCAATGAGTTCCCATACCTATTCACAACAATAATGGACAAAACAGAAGCAACTACTTTTGTAATTTTTTTTTTAAAAAACAACCTGATTAATTTCATTATGAAAAAAGTCCATATAAACAGGTAGTTTATTAGAAATAAGTAGAAAAATAGCATGAGGTCGAACAAATTGCAACAAACACGATTCTTGCTGCATACTGTAGGTATCATGGCCCTTATCAACTTACTAAAAATATACATCTGCTGCGCAAAATCGCATTTTTTTGCTCGCCATCTTGAAAAAACATAAAAAAGGTTAAAAAAAAAAAAAAAAACATGTTTGGTACCAAATTACGGGAAATTCTGCCCTAGAAAAGAGTGTCATATTCATTGTCACAAGTGAAATGTTACATAATGATTATACAGGTTGTAACAAATTCGAGTATACAGTGTGTTCGTTTGGATTTTGTGCAACATATGGATTTTTTTCATTATTTACTGCTGAATCATAACTTAAATGAGTATTGCCGAAATTTGGTGCATGTTCGATCATCTTATTAGGTGCAGTCAGAATGATTACAAGTCAAACGTTATACACGGTAGGTCAAGAAATATAAAAGCCGAACAAGAGTAAAATACCCTTATTTCCAAAAAATCAGCAAAATGTTATGAAGGAAAGCTGTTTTTTTTTCTTAATAAATCCTTTTTCTCAAAAATGATGTTTTTATATTTGCCTTAAACAAATTCATGAACTGATCAAAATAAGATCAGCTTCGCATAACGTGGCCCCAGCGCTTAGCAGAAATGCAGGGTTTAGACGCGAGTACTGACAATAGTCGGAAAATAACATCGTCGCACAAGCGCACAACCACATACAGGGTGTCCCACTAAGATGGATACAAGTCGAGTCAAAAGATTGAACGTTAACGCTTACCGTAACAAGTACGTTGAGCCGAGTTTTAACAGCAACGCGGCAAATTCGTATGATGGAACGATTTTCATAACACATCACTGTTATTTTCCGCCTCTTATATTCTTACTTAACGTATCGCCTCAACAGCCCCGAATTACATGCCGTTAAGGTGTCAAACGTGCATGTTATCACTTTATTCTGTTTTGATACATGTTAAAGATTCGATTTTAAAAGGAAATATGAATTAATTTTCATTTAATACAAGAGTTATAAGATAATGAGGTCAGTATATTGGGTAGGTATAACATATCACCTACTATTTTATGCTAATGTTCTCGTAAAGAAGATATTAACAAATTTTTGCGTTACGTAGTAACCAGACAGTCACATTTCAAACGAATTATATCTTAAATAGTAGGACTTTGAATAATTATTAAAAAGCATTTAGCTTATTTATTTCGAGAGCTAGAAAAAAGTGTACTGTATAAAAGATGTGCGAAATTCAGTCCACATTCCAGACGAACTATTTTCACTATGCCTTTGTATTTAAAAATTTCGAGTAAATTCGTCGTCCGCATATTATTTTGAATATAATCGTCTCTTATGATCAGAATCATTTGAAATCTTAAAGTTATGGAAGAGGAGAACCTCCTCTTCAGAATGAGACCAAGATCTCGTCAATCGGTTGAGTTGTTTCAAAGTTATGAGCATTCTTGCGTTGAAAGGTTTGACAGGTGATACCTGTCTTATTTGACATGCTAGAAAAAAAAATCAGAAAAATGAATTTGAAAGAAATTTTTTAATGAATCCATAGCGGTACTCAATAATATTTGTGTCTATTTAAAAATCACGAAAAAGGAGCAATTTTGTGTATTGATAGCACCATGCCCAATCTTGTGGCTATCTCGGGAACTTCTGATATATTTCAAGCATTTTTTCTATTCAATATTGCCCAGTAATTTTGTGAAAACAAGGTTTTCCCATATACATGGTGTTTCAGAACTTCTGGACGTGGTCCAACTTTCTTATTTCAAACTACAACCTTATTTTTTTGGTTGATGTTTGCATTCTCCGAAAAATTCTATACATTTTTTATAGAGCATACCCTATACCGAAATTCAACCAATAAGAAGATATTAACGTCAGAAGATTGCTATTTTCTCACTTCTTTCTTCAAATGAGGGATCCGGTATCATAACGTCAATCGATAAATCGACGAATTTGCCATCCAAATGTGTGAACATTTCAGTGGCCAATAAGTTCAATACATTTCCTAGTCACTGCATGTTGTGGGATCCTGAAAAAAATGTCATCACGCATAGATATCAGATATGCACAAACTGGAAAAATTTGATGCATGAAGTTTTTAATCGTTGTATGCCCTATTAAAAATGAAAAACATGAAAACGCATTCAGAGGTGAAAAATATGTATTGACTTCATATAAGTAACATTATTAAAATAAACAAGACATCCTTAAAAACTAAAGCTGTAAAATTTTTAGAAAAATACATTTTTTCAAAACGACACCAAATTAAGTAACATGAAAAAAACAGAAACTCCGTATAAAAATAAAGTCAAGGTACATTTTTTCAACAACATAAACAAAATAAACATAGCATTCTTAAAAACAAAGCAGTTATTCTTAAAAACTAAGACAGTTCTTAAAAAAATATCTTTTCAATCACAAAATAATTTTTTTTTTGCGCTGATTCGCAAATCCGAACCAGTCGACAACTGCAAAACTAAAGTCCCGGTCATTGATAGTTAGATGAACTTTTTTGATGACATCTGTAAACAATGGAAATATCTATTAAATATCAGATTTAAAATCTGAACAATAACATTACCATAAACTGGCACATTTGTTTGCGTTAAGCTCATGTATAAGTTTAATATTGAATAAGGGAATCTTGCATCAGTGTACAGAAAGGTACATTTCGGAAACGAATCAATTTTGGAGATTTTATTTTCTCGAATTCTGTATCGTGCATCAAGTTAAAAATCACCGTATACAGTGCTTTCAATTTAATTTGTCACAATTTCAAAAGGCTGTGAAACATTCATTTATTGAGCTAAAAGGTCGAACAAAACAACGATTTGTAGAATTTCTCGTTAAGTTTTGTGGTACAGAGTCAAATATTTTCTAAACTGTCAAATTATTAACAAAACTTATTTTTTTTTTAATAGCACATCGTAATATCATTACATATTTAGAAGGGCATCTTTTTTCTGATCACGAAAATATAGCACACATGCCCTTTCTATTCAATAGTCTAGAGTCAATTATTGGTATAGAGATCTGATTAAAATTATAATTTCCTGGCGTGTTGTATTTTGTTTCCAATAATTGTTATAGTTCTTGTAAATATTCACTAAGATATAGAAGATTTTCTGGTTTGTAAATACAGCATTTTAATGAAATACTCAAATCAAGTACATACCTATTTACTTTTATCTACTTTTACTGTAAAGGGGCAGTATTCACGTAAAACATTTGACAAATCGAGTGCAACCCTGGCAATTATTGGAAACAAATGAATAGACTCGTGTATTTTCATTCTGGAAAATTACAATTTTAATCATATTTATACCAATTGTGCTATATTTTCGTGAACAGAAAATGCCTTTCCAAATATGTAATGATATTAGGGTGTCCGTCCCATAAAAAAAGTGAGTTACCTATGTCCATAATCTTGACATTTGACAGTTTAGAAAATATTTGACTCAATAGCACAAAACTTTACGAAAAACCCTACATCGCTTTTTTTTGTTCGACCTTTTAGCTCAAATTAAATTATAAGCACTGTACATTTTGAATACACAGTTAATTTTTTTGAAGAAGGATTATAGTGATTAGTGACAGATCAAAATTGTAGATTTAAGGTTGGCAAACCATTTTTAGCACAGGGTGGTTAGAAAGAATGGCAAGGTGTCAGATCTAAGAAACTATTTATACCAGAATTGCGAAAAATAAATGTTTGAGTAAATACCTGCAACAAAATTACACAATTATTATAAATGGAAAACTGCAAGGTGTTCAAAAATTCTTATATCCCAAACCAATGAAGATGGACCAATGCTCACCTCTCAAGATTTTTACTAAACGTCTGTGTTTAACCACAAAGTTGTTTTTTTGGCCGGTCTCTTAGCTGAGTGAGTGAGTGGCAGTGCAGCCAAATCATTGCTATAAATGCTATAGGTACATCCATCACTGCTGTCAAAGTGTGTGTGTCAAACTTCTTCACACAATTCATGCCACCCACAAGGCAAAGCTTATTAAACTGAAAAATAAACAGAAATATACATACTGAGTAGTGAGTAGTGAGCCCCTGGCCGTGAGGATCAACTCAAAAACAAAGCACAAAACATTCAAAACAAATTTGGAATAAGCATCAATGAGAGAAAACCACAACACAACACAAAAACTGAACAGAACAATGGCTCTGGCTCGATGGCGTCTTCTTGGCGTCAGTTGCTGAGTTTTGTTTGCTTGCCGGCTTGCGGCTTGCCCGTTGTCGTTTGTCGTGTTGTGGATCGATATTCGATATCCGATGCAGTTCATGTAGGCGCCTTGCGCACGGTATTGTCACAGAAGAGAAGAAACCATTCCGGTTTTTGGCGTTCGGCGGTAAATTTGAAAATTCTAAAACATTTTTCATCACTACTTATTTCTCGCAGTAGAATGCCTTATGTAAGCGTGACTTTGAACACAAACTCAATGTGGATGGTAGCATAATAATTATATATATCATGTAAATCAGAGGCGCTTTTTATTGCTATGATCGGATCGATCCAACTTAACACAATATGATCAGAAACTTCTGAAATCGACCTTTAAAAATGGGCACCGTGAAAAACTAGCTTTCATAGAGGTAGTTTTATGAGAATATTATGAAAAAAATTAAGATAAGGTGATTCTGAAATAACGTTAAGATTTCACTTCACAGTAGAATTATTGCAATGTTGAATCGACAACATGAAAAATCTGTGACGATTGTCACGTACTTTTAATGTTAAATGTATAACGTTACAAACTTGACTACCAAGATATACTTTAAAATTACGTATTTCTGTTTCTTGCCAGAAACGTTTCATCGTTGACGGATAAATAACGCAACTATAACGATATCGGAAAACAACATTTTCTTTCGATCTATTGCACGTTGGAATTACGTATCATTAACATTAAAAAATAAACGTTGATGTATAAACCTTTATGAAACGTTACAAATTGTTTATGGTTCATAACATGTTTAGTGGGTGGACACTTATTCTGAAAGACGACGAAATAGCCCCTCGAACCATGACAAAATCCAGTCAAACAGTAGGAGTTATATTACTTCATGGCTTGGCAATATAGACGGCTCTGGTATAAGGTATGTTACATGAGAACTATTAGGAGAATGCAAAAATCAAACAAGAAAATAGGGTTCTAATTTGAAATAAGAAAGTTGGACCACGCCCAGAAGTTCTGAAACAACCTGTTTATGTGAAAACCTTGTTTCCACAAAATTCATTTTGAACCATTAAACTTTTATTTGAAACATTTTTTTCCCAAACATCAAATTAAAAAGTTAGGAGGTCCATTTATCTGTGAACACCCTGTACAGTGCTTTCAATTTGATTTGTTACACTTTCAAAAGGCTGTGGAATATTTATTTTCTGAGCTAAAAGGTCGTCCAAATAAGGAATTGTAGGGTTTTTCGTAAAGTTTTGTGCTATTGAGTCAAATATTTTCTCAACTGTCAAATGTCAAAATTATTGACAAAACTTATTTTTTTTAATGGCACACCCTATATATCATTACATATTTATAAAGACGTCTTTTTTCTGATCACGAAAATATAGCACACATGCCCTTTCTATTCAATAGTTTAGAGGAAATTGGTATAAATCTGATTAAAATAGGAATCTTCTGGCGTTCATTTGGTTTCCAATAATTATTATAGTTCTTGTTTTGAATATTTACTAAGATATAGAAGATGTTCTGGTTTGTAAATACAGCATTTTAATGAATTACTCAAGTCGGGAAGTATACACATTTATTAATTTTCACCAACTTAGTGTAAAGAAACAGTTTTCACGTATAACATTTGACAATTCGAGTGCAACCCTGTCAATTATTGGAAACAAATGGATAAACTCGTGCATCTTCATGCTTTACAATTTCGATCATTTTTATACCAATTTGCGCTAAACTAGTGAATAGAAAGAACATGTGTGCTATATTTTCGTGACTTTACGAAAAACCCTACAATTCCTTTTTCTGGTCGACCTTTTAGCTTTAAAAATAAATATTTCACAGCCTTTTGAAACTGTGACAAATTAAATTGAAAGCTCTGTACAGGATTATTTATTATATTTTGACCCCCATATACAGCTCTTATGAGTGGTACAAAAAACCTTCAAATACAAAGGTTTTAGGTTTTTTCACGTAGTATCTTTCGGTGATGAAATAAAAAATCGACTTCATCACATTGAAAAAATTGATCAAGTTATATTTTTTTAAATAAAACACCCTGTGCATTATTGGCCAAAATGATAGATCTTTTTCTTCTGATCCCAAATATACAGGGTACGCCACGGCAAGTGGCCTATTACAATATCTCTGGAAATAAAGCGATTGGGATTCTGAAAATCTGTAGGAAGATATTTTCAGAGATGCGCTTTTCAAATGAAATAATAGTAACGTTGCGCGACTTCCGGTTATACCGGAAGTAGGTGTATACTCGCTTGTTACAAATGGAACACCCTATATATTATTACATTTTTGCATTTTACGTAAAATTCTGAGCAGATTTGATGTATGATGTACTATACCTAAGTATAAGCGGTTTTAAAATATTTGAGTTTTCATGTCAAAAATGACGTTTGTAGGTTCGTATTTAAATGTTAATTTTTCGTATAAGAAAGCCTTTGGTGTTTAATTTCTATTGGATTTCTTGTTGAACGGGATCTACTCTAAAAGATTTTTCACAATATTTTGATGACTAGCATTACAAAGTGGCCCAAAAATAAGATCAAAAATTAAATTAAGAAAATTGCCAAAAATCAATTTTTTCAAATGGAAAACCCCAATTTTTATAATATTACCTTATCAAGCATTAAAAATGAAGGTGAGTTTGTATGAGATTGTCCATTCCAAAAAATTTTATTTTCATTAATTTTTTTGAATTTTTGGAATGGACAATATTATATAAACTAACCTTTATTTTCAATGCTTAATAAGATAAAATCATAAAAAATGGTGGTTCCCATTCAAAAAGATTGATTTTTGGCAGTTTTCTTCAATTTATTTTTGATCTTATTTTTGGGCCACTTTGTAATAATAGTTATCAAAATATTGTGAAAAATCTTTCAAAGTAGGTCCCTTTCAACAAGAAATCCAAAAGAAATCGAACACTAGGGGCTTTCTTGTACAAAAAATTTACATTTAAATAGGAATAACCTACAAACGTCATTTTTGACATGAAAACTCAAATATTCCAAACGCTTAAACCTAGGCATATAACATCATACATCAAATCTGCCTAGAATTTCAAGTAGAATTCAAAAATGTAATAATATATAGGGTGTTCCATTTGAAACAAGCGAGTTGACACCTACTTCCGGTATAACTGGAAGTCGTGCAACTTTACTACCTATTACCTATTTCATTTGAAAAGCGCATCTCCGAAAATCTCTCCCCACAAATTTGCAGAATCTCAATCGCTTTATTTCCCGAGATATTCTAATAGGCCACTTACCGTGGCGTACCCTGTGTAATATATGTTGGCCTCATAAAAAATTACATTTTGTTGATTTGGATTCAACCGTCTCTTGGCAACCCAGATCAAGGTAATGTTCCAGTAATTAGATTTTCGGAGACTTTGGACTTGAATAGCGGCTGAACCAAACACCAACATATATTAGGTATATATTTGGAATCAGAAGCTAAAACGAGGAATTTATGGAAATAAAAAAGAATCTATGAAAAAATTATCACTTTTGTCAAAGTTTACTAATATTTTAGTGCAATTTACTTTTGTGGCATCCATCTAAGTCAAAAGTAGAACTGTCGGGTTAATTTAGACGAGACAGTGTTTCCAGTGAACAATTTTGTATTGACTGTGGATAAATGATAAATGTACCTACTGGACTCGAAACATAATCAGTTTCATACCTACAATCATGAAAAACTTTCATGATAACGTCACTGGTAATGGTAATTTCAACATTTTTGTGTAACAGCCTACCTATCCACTTCTCTTACATTGGACTACTATTTTCAGCATTATCTTGTAACGATAAATCAACAAAACTCGCGGATTGGGGACTTTTTCAGGACAGTGCATGTCGTTTTGATTTGTGCTTATTTATTTATAAATGTGAGTTTGTTGAACGATATCATTGTGTATAAAAATGGAATAGCCTTTGACCATATACGCTTACACACCAACAAAGTCCCTCCCAGGACACACAACATGACAACTAGATACGGCTTCATTACACTTCGAGATAAATAAAGAGAATCGGAACAAACCAAAGAAGACATTTTCCGGAAGTAACAGCAGAGAATGATGGTGTAATTATTATTTATGAACTGTTCGTACTTACCTCCATTATTGGTAAGGTCACCCCACCACGCAGTTCACAAAAACAAAGCGTAAAGCGAACCCCGACGTGCAAAATGATTAAAGGTCAGTATCGTACGAAGGCGTAGAAGGGCCAACAAAAAATGTCACAAAGTTGTAACCAAAATCAACTTTGATTTTTGGAATTTTCACACTTCAAACCTACAATTGTAGGGTCGGGGTTACAATTGTATGCTCGACCCTACAATTGTAGGTTGATACTTACAATTGTAACCTCGACCCTACAATTGTAGGTTTGACCTTACAATTGTAGGGTCGAGGTTACAATTGTAGGCTCGACCCTACAATTGTAGGTTGATACTCACAATTGTAACCTCGACTCTACAATTGTAGGTTTGACCTTACAATTGTAGGGTCGAGGTTATAATTGTAGGCCTGACCCTACAATTGTAGGTTGATACTTACAATTGTAACCTCGACCTTACAATTGTACATGTATAAGTACGGTAGTAGGTAGGTATAAATGGAAGGTAGGTACGCCGAACAGATATGTTTACTTTCTATTCATCAATTTACCATCAGAGGCAGAGACAAAGGCTACAGTTTTATCACTCCTAATTTATTGGGTATTGTTGGTATTGTTTTGCTATTGGCTATAACCACTCAAACCTCAAACAACGCTATTAGGTAGACAATGTGAATAATAAATGTTAACAAACTCGACACCAGAATAAACGCGCTATTCAACTTGAGAATCATACAGTCAAGATCATATTAATCCACTATTTTCCTTCCCTAAGCCAACGGATAACGGGTAGACTAGACGCATTCTTGCCTTTTCAACAATCATATAGGTACAACTAGACCTGAGGAATCCTGACATCACACCTATGTAGGTATATCAGTTTGTTCAACCAAAACATTGGGGATTCGCTAATGATTCCTCATTAACGAATCCCCAATGTTTTGATAGTTTATTGTTTATTTCTATAAACATCGTCAGCTATAAAAATGGAAAAATGAGGCAGATGAAGTTTATTTATTATTTGATTTGTTTATTTGGTGCTGATAAACTGAACAGTTGCCTGACTTCTCCTCGGAACTTCCACATATTATTATCCATAACCCATAACACAAGGCGTCGCGCAGTCAAAGCATGCCGATCAGAGAAGCTGCCCGGCGAAAATTGTTCAAAGCGACTAACAAAGGTAAACTTTACTGTGACGTTACTTATAGGTACCTAGATAAAATCTTGATTGAGAAAGGAATTTATGGAAATAAAAAAGAATCTATGAACAAATTATCACTTTTGTCAAAGTTTACTAATATTTTAGTGCAATTCACTTTTGTGGCATCCATCTAAGTCAAAAGTAGAACTGTCGGGTTAATTTAGACGAGACAGTGTTTCCAGTGAACAATTTTGTATTGACTGTGGATAAATGATAAATGTACCTACTGGACTCGGAACATAATCAGTTTCATACCTACAATCATGAAAAACTTTCATGATAACGTCACTGGTAATGGTAATTTCAACATTTTTGTGTAACAGCCTACCTATCCACTTCTCTTACATTGGACTACTATTTTCAGCATTATCTTGTAACGATAAATCAACAAAACTCGCGGATTGGGGACTTTTTCAGGACAGTGCATGTCGTTTTAATTTGTGCTTATTTATTTATAAATGTGAGTTTGTTGAACGATATCATTGTGTATAAAAATGGAATAGCCTTTGACCATATACGCTTACACACCAACAAAGTCCCTCCCAGGACACACAACATGACAACTAGATACGGCTTCAATACACTTCGAGATAAATAAAGAGAATCGGAACAAACCAAAGAAGACATTTTCCGGAAGTAACAGCAGAGAATGATGGTGTAATTATTATTTATGAACTGTTCGTACTTACCTCCATTATTGGTAAGGTCACCCCACCACGCAGTTCACAAAAACAAAGCGTAAAGCGAACCCCGACGTGCAAAATGATTAAAGGTCAGTATCGTACGAAGGCGTAGAAGGGCCAACAAAAAATGTCACAAAGTTGTAACCAAAATCAACTTTGGAATTGGAATGTTCACACTTCAAACCTACAATTGTAGGGTCGGGGTTACAATTGTAGGCTCGACCCTACAATTGTAGGTTGATACTTACAATTGTAACCTCGACCCTACAATTGTAGGTTTGACCTTACAATTGTAGGGTCGAGGTTACAATTGTAGGCTCGACCCTACAATTGTAGGTTGATACTCAAAAACCAGTCGAATTTATTTATCAACACAATTCGTAATGAAAAAAAGATAAGTAAGTACGCTCAGATTGCCTTAGAAACTCAGAACTAACACAATTCACAATAATCACAATCAACATAACCTCATAATTTTGATCAAGATCGAACCAAATTTATTTCGGTACACCTGCTGGCGAGAACCGAACCAAGAGCATACCAGCTTAGTCCGCAACTGTTTACACCATCCGAACCAAATATTTGGTTCTAATTTGGTTCGAATCAAGTGCTTGGTCCGCGGACCAAGTTGTCGGTGTAAACTAGGCTATTATTTGAAGTCGTGTCCCCCCCGTGTACCAACTCCATGATCAATGTTTGTTTTAGTATCATGATGATCAATAATTGAAATTGTACTAAAAATTGAAAGAAAAAATCGATCGATGCCCATCTGCCGTTGTGATTTTATGATTGTGTACTAAAAAAATTCCATCGGTAACTCATCGGCAGACACTTTCAAGTGATAGGTTCTGCAGGACCCTCGGCACTATGAAATTGTTGTGAAAAAATTATGAAAAAAAAACCATTGATGCTCGTCTGCCGAATCAATGGTAGGTTTAAAAGCTCAAAGGAAACACCTTAAAAATCCATCGACAGACATATAGGACATATACTTAATAACTATTGCGAATTTGTTGTATGTTATATTTTCATGTCAAATGAAATGACAAATGTTCGTCTGCCAATGTCATACATTGTCACGAAAATATTACAGACCGTTTCCATGTGACGTGGAAAACATCTGATTCCTGAAAAAGCATGTTACACGTTTACAGTAATTTTTTTTTTGAAGTACAGTGACAGTTCAAAATTTTAGGTTGAAGTCGTCAAGGTTGTCACGCTTACGCCAAATTCAATGTGGATGGAAGCATATGATTCTCGTTTGCCAATCGGAAATTTGACAGTTACAATTCGAAATTAAATTGAATGTAACTCAGGCATAACTTCAACCTTAAATTTTCAAATATGTCACAATGATTTTAATGTGACACTCACAGTAAACTATATTCGTTGGTGGCCTGTGGTGTCACTTTCAGGAATCAGCTGAGATTCGTGACGTACTTGGAAACGATCTATTAAAAATTCCAATCAATTATCAAGTATATGTCTTTATGTCTGCCGATGGATTTTTAAGGTTTCCTTTGAGCTTCTAAACCTACCTTTGATCCGGCAGACGGGCATCAATCGTTTTTTTTTTTTTCGTGCCATACTTTTGTGACGCACCCTGTATGTTTGAAAATATTTTTAAAATATGCATAAAGTCACATTCTACAACTTTTGTATAAAACTTTTTTTTCTACTTTTGTAAATAACCACGCTAGGATTGCCCGACGCACTAATGAAGGACCCTGTAGAGAAAAACCCTGTACCTATGCATTTATTAGGTGTGTTTGTTATTTCGGTGTAGGATTGGATATTGTAATGCAGATTGATGGTGTAACTTATGACTACCAGTGTGAAGGAAATAACAAGCTCTGGCCTCCTGCATCGATCGTATTTCTTGGTATAAACCATGGACGTGCTAAAGAGAGAAACTGGACCGGCCGCTTCCCATAAGCGCATTTTAACACCCATTTCTTGTTGCCCGCTCTAGCTCCATCCTTCTATATCACTTGACATTCTCTTCCCATCTCTCTCGCACTGCGACGGCGTCAATGCATATGCAAGACGACCGGTCTATTTCTCCACGTCAATTGTAAGGTCGAGGTTACAATTGTAAGTATCAACCTAAAATTGTAGGGTCGAGGTTACAATAATTATTAGTATCAACCTACAATTGTAGGGTCGGGGTTACAATTGTAACCTCGACCCTACAATTGTAAGGTCGAGGTTACAATTGTAAGTATCAACCTACAATCGTAGGGTCGAGCCTATAATTGAAACCCTGACCCTACAATTGTGAGGTCAAACCTACAATTGTAGGGTCGATGTTACAATTGTAACGTCGAGGTTATAATTGTAAGTATCAACCTACAATTGTAGGGTCGAGGTTACAATAATTGTTAGTATCAACCTACAATTGTAGGGTCGGGGTTACAATAATTGTATCCTCGACCCTACAATAATTGTAATGTCAAACCTACAATTGTAGGGTCGAGGTTACAATTGTAAGTATCAACCTACAATTGTAGGGTCGAGCCTAAAATTGTAACCCCGACCCTACAATTGTAACCTCGACCCTACAATTGTAACCTTGACCCAACAATTGTAAGTCGAGGTTACAATTGTAGGTTTGAAGTGTAAAAATTCCAAAAATCAAAGTTGATTTTGGTTACAACTTTGTGAAATTTTTTGTTGGCCCTTCTACGCCTTCGTAGTATCGGAATGATGAAACTTCTACATTGCAATCTCTACGTACTCGCGTAGAATTCCGACTTTGAAGTCGGGATTTCGAGTTTAAAGTCAGAATTCCGACTACGAAGTCGGAATTCCGAGTTCAAAGTCAGAATTCCTACTTCGAAGTCGGAATTGCGAGTTTACAGTCAGAATTCCGACTCCAAAGTCGGAATTCAAAAAAATATTTTTCATAGGCCCTTCTACGCTTGCGATTGAAGAGCGTAGATGGGCCACCAATAAATTTTTTTTGGATTTCCGACTTCGAAGTCGGAATTTCATAAAAATTTTCTTGGTGGCACTTCTACGCTTTCGTACTTTCACTATTTTTATTACTCATTCTAATTTATTTGATAAGATTCACACTGATTCATCACTTCAGATTTTTTTATCTTTATTATAGGTTGGATGGTTTCTTTACAAAATACACGAAATAAGCTTCTCACATTATTCTACACTACGCTACACGTGTCACACCACCTCTTGACCTGGGGTAGCGATTGCAGTAATGGGCAACCTACACTGATATAACGCATGACAAACACACCTATTTTTCAGTAATAGTGACTATCAGTGACTATCAGTCACGAGAATGAAGTCTCATATGAATAAGTAATAGCCATTACCCGCGAATAGAATACTATACTTTTTCTATGATCATTCAATAATCGAAGCGAACTATGCAATATTTAATCTCATTTGCACGGCACTTTTTCACAGCTGTACTCTAGGACAAAGTGGGGAGACCATAAAACAAGTATGCATGGCGTACTGGCGAATTGCCAAGAAGCAAAGCCAAGGAACGAAGAAACAACAACATGGAGTATGGACGGTCAAATGATTTCTTTCAAAATGATGGATTTGAAGGTAGACTGTAGACGTATGTTGGAAACTTGTCGAATTTTCTGATTGGGTCTTAAACAGAAAGTAATAATAATAACATATCTTTATTTCGATAGCAAGGGTACGTACATAGAAAAAATAAAATAAATTGGAACATTATGAAAAAAAACTAACAGGGAGCTACATGTGAAACTCCTAGTACTTGAAAGTTCTCCTGGAGTTCCAGCCTTCCATATAGTCCTACACACAAAAAAAGAGACACATCAAATACTAATTCACACAACCTTATTTCCAAAACATATTATCACGTATGATTTCAACTCATCATACTATAATCAAATGGAGCTAGTTGGTGATAAATTGATAAGATATATTATATACAGTGTGTCTAGAATAAAATGATGTACATGGGAATATTGGAAACGGTAAGAGATACGGCGTCGCTTGAATGGAAGAAAAGTTGCGTATTTGTATGCCCAAAAATAATCTACTTTTGTTTTATTTTGACTCGATACCGTGATGTAGATACAGGGTGAAAAAGAAAATGTCCATATTCGAAAAACTACAAAATTTTGCTTATTATAAAAGCCAATATTTTCAAATTTACAGGATATGGGTAAGAGGAAATGACGATTCTAAAAACGGCATCAAAAAATGTTGTAGGCCCACGATGTTGCGTCCGGCCGAGGCCAACTTTGGTTTTTCTTATGGAGGCCATATTGAACTTCTCCATTTTCATGGTCCGTATTGAAAATAATTTCCAAAAATATGACTTCCATAAAAAAAACAGACTTGACTTTGTCTGGACGCAACATAGTAGGTCTAGAATTTTTTTGACGCCGTTTTAGAATCGTCGTATCCTCTTACCTATATCCTGGAAATTTGAAAGTGTTGGGTTTTATAACAAGCAAAATATTGTGTTTTTTTCAAAATGAACCTTTTCTTTTTTCACCCTGTATGAACATAACGAAATCGATTCAAAATGAAACAAAGGTAGAATATTTTTGAGCATACAAATACGCAACTTTTCTTCCATTTAAGCAACGTCGTATCTTTTACCGTTTCCAATATCCTCGTATAGTCCCATGTACATCATTTTATTCTGGACACACTGTATACAAGTGCGGCTCTAAAAGGTCCCCCCCCCTTTTTTTTTAATGTGTGCACCAAAAATTTTGAAACTTGGCATACCTTGATTGCTGTCAAAATACTACGTTTTGCTGTCACTAAAGTACTTTTAGTATTCAAGATGGCAGCTGGGCGCCATTTTGAAAATTTTTTTAAACGGAGAGGGGGGTCGTGTGATACCTTATTTTGAAGGTCCTGGTGAGTACTTTATAACCCTAGAATATTGAGTCGATATCTTCAAGTACTACAAAATGGCGGTACATTTAATTACTACATTGATACATACACCCTTAAAAAAAATCGTCAAATTCAATTCAAAAGATGCTGGAAATATTCTTGACATGAAGTTTGGGTTAGGAATAAATGACACAAATGTCAGAAAAGCATCTTTTGAATTGAACTTGACGAATTTTGTCAAAAAGTGTATGTATCAATGTAGTAATTAAATGAACCGCCATTTTGTAGTACTTGAAGATATCGACTTAATATTCTGGGGTTATGAAGTAGTCATTAGGATCTTCAAAATGAGGTGTCACACGACCCCCCTTTTCATTGAAAAAAATGTTTCAAAATGGCGCCCAGCCGCCATCTTGAATACTAAAAGTACGCCAGCAACATCAAAAAGTAGTATTTTGACAGCAATCAAAGAATGCCAAGTTTCAAAATTTTTGGTGCACACATCAAAAAAAAAGGGAGGGGCCTTTTAGAGTCGCACTGTATATTATAACATCTTATACGTTGAAATTGGATATTAATCTTATTTTCAAATAACAGTTTCTTTAACAAAACCTTCAGTTAAGAGGTGTGCAGTTCAAGAAGTTTAGATGGAATATTGATTACATTTACACACCATGTAAGAACAACTCTTTTGGAAACTAGACGTTTGATGTATCGGAATTCTTAGATAGCCATTAATCCGGGTACAGATATTCTGCACATCAGTTCTAAATTTTTATTTACGGTAAAGGTAGGCAGGCTTCTTTGTGTGCAGTAGCTTAATATACAGAGTGACCCATTTGAAAGCGGGCACCCTCATAACTTTTCAATTTATTGATCGATTTTGACGTTTTTTTTTTGAAATGTGGAGAGGCAAAAGGTGTATTTTGAGGCCAAACGTCGCCCAGTTTCTTTACAAAACCCAAGGCCTACTAGAGCATATTTAAAGGCTGAAAATCCAGAAAATATATTTTTTTAGAGGGAATGTGACTACGCCACTGGATTGTTCATCCCCTGGAATGGGTCTGTCCCAAATTTCATGGGTCACTCTGTACAGAGTATGCAGCTGTGAAGAAATCTTCTCTTATATAAGGGCAGCCAAGACCTTTGTGACAGTTTTTTTTATACAGATTATTTGCGGCGCAGGTTATGGATAAATCTGACTCAAGAGTTCTGCACTTTCTGTAGTCTATAGATTTGTCATTGTGTCAAGCAAGGGGCATATACGACATCCGCAAAGTTGAAGTATGAGAGGACGAGTGAATCACATAAGATTTTCTTTGCTCTGGTATTTAAAACTCCTCAAAAAGCAACTTGAGATTGGTGAAGGATCTTTAAACAATGCTGGTCACGTGCGCTTCAAATCTCAAATCCGGATCCAGGTTCAGGCCGAGCTTTCTTGCCAAACCTGTAAGTGAAAGTGCTGTGTTATTTTACTCTTGGTTTTACCCGTTCTCTAGCTCGTCGGGGTCCAAAAACCATGACCTGTGACTTTTCCAGATTCATGCTCAAGCAGTACTCTTTTGATAGCTGGAACAGGTTGCCCAAATCGAAATCTAGCTTCTTCATAGCGATTACAGCATCCGCCTCCCGGAAGGAAATGTAATGTTGTGTATCGTCTGCATAGAAATGTATTTCGCAATGTTTCATACAGTCCTTAAGAGCCTGCACATCAATTGAAAACAGACGTTGTCCCAGACTCCGTTGTTGATAAGAATTGAAGAAGAAACTGATCCCTTGTGTTTGACAATTTGGTATCTCTTATTTAGATAGTTCTCGATTAGGTTTTTAGCATCTTCGTGTAGTCCAACATGGATCAACGTTGTCTAATTGGTCTCAAGTCTTTCAGCTCTAAAGGATCACGTTTTTTTTTGGCGGAGGTATAACACTAGCTATCTTCCATTCATTCGGAAAAGCCTGCTGCCCAATAGACGCATTGATGAGGTGTGAGATATGAGGGACTATGTGGGCAACACAATAAGATCATCTAATTATTCAACTGATTATCGCCACAAGATTTGTTTTGATAGATAGGAGAATTTTGTAAATGGTATTTCATTCACCGGAAAGAATTTGAACGTTTCTGCATGATTATGGGTTACAGTGAATAGATGTATCAAGATGGTGGCAGAAGGTTACTCAGGACTGTGGAACAAACACTCTGTATCACCAACGTGTACGCAAAAGATGTGGCAGACGTTGCTTCATAAGGGAGCTGCATGCTGTCTGAATATACGGAACAATTATGTACACCCTTTCTTGACACAGTAGTGAGAGCTGAGGATGTGAAACGGCAATAAGGCACCATTTTGAAAAAAAATATTCAGTTGAAATAACTGTACCTCTATTTTCTAGTTTGAATATTTTATTTTCAATTTGGGAAACTAACATAATTTGAGCTAATTTTACTCTTTTGTTCTGTCCATTTCTTCTTTTTCATCATCCAATCGATAATCTGAAAACAAGAAATATATGTAATAGATAATTCGATTTCAATCAATCTAGTGATATCCAGAACACCCATTTGTTTATGAGGAAAATCGCTTGAACAATCAAATTATCTTATTGCAATATATTTTTTTCTTCAATAATTGTTCAATTCAGGTTTTTTTCCATTATTGTTATCTCAGGAAATTGAGAAACATGTGCCGTCTAATTGGAGACAGGATGGGTTGACTTCATAGAGAAAGAGATGAATTCCCAAGTCCTCTTGGCCATAGCACTGGGTGCGGCAGCTCTCTCGCAGAAGAATACAAAACTGTCCTCAATAGTATTTGACGGCAAAATAAAAAGCACTGAAATGATAGCTAGTGGGCGTGGTTATCTCAAAATCGTCAAATACGTATCCTTGAAACGAATTTGAGGGAGGAAGCAGTTCTCAAGAGAGCTTGGCAACCACTCAAGGCGGATTTTTGCGAGCAGCTAGTTGATTTGAAATCGCCTATATAGCCACAGCCGCATCGCTACCCCATTTACACAGGCGACTGAAATCGCAAGAGACTTTCATGCTTTATGGATCTCTTGAAATGAAATACACAAGTCTTTATGGGTAGCGAGAAGAGCGAAATCGTCAAAATTATCTGCTGAAATCATTTGCATGGTCGATTTTAGTCACTCGTCACATGCGGCCTATGAATCCTATGATCAGCGGCAAAACTCGGATGCTACTCTACTCTGATATTTGATTTGCTATTTACATAGTCGATTTATGCCGTGCGGCCTAGTCGTGCGGCGAAAATCGACCGGTTTTAATTGCGCTTCGAGGCGGATTCACACGGGATTTTTTCCGTGAAGCTTGTTGCTTCGATATCGCTTAGTGCAAGGGAGAAGTGAGTTAACATCATGTGTTACTAGTTACTATGACCATTGTCAAATTAATGTACAACAGCCTGTGCAACAGACTGGCTCCCACAAATGAATCGTGTGTACATCCTGGAAATCTTGCATTCACATGTAGTATTAGATGGTCCGTATCACATATTGTCTAATGTATAGAGTGTACCGATTGATTGCAACATGTGTGCAATCAATCGTTGCGATTGTTCCTGGTAAACCACATTTCTCAACGAAAAGTATCTTGTTGATTGGCATTTCATACTCATACTCATTAGAAAATTTAAAATGGTGCTGAATAATTTGCGCAGAAAAATTAATTCTTCTTGCAAAGCAACTTGCTTTTTTTCAAGACAATATGTGATTTCTATATAACAAAAAGAATATATTCTTCCTAGTAGATTATGTTCTTTTTAGACATATTATTTTCATTCAAGAAAATATTTATTTACGTTGAGAATATAGCTTTATTTGAAATAAAACAGTTCACTTCTCTGTTTTAGAATATGCACTTTCTTCATATGCGAGAAATGATATTCTTGATTTCTATCATTTTCAGGAAACAATATTTTCTTCAATTTAAACTTCAACCTTCTCATTTCAAGACGATATTATTTTATTGTTTTAAGATATTATTTTAATGTGTAGGTATGTGGGTCATTCTCTTACAAATCTACACTTCTCTTGATCTCATAATCTTGATTCGGGCAACATTTTTTCAATAAATTGTATGCATGATATTGAGAAAGATCTACAAATATCAGGATATATTCCGCAGAAAAAATTTTGGGGGATTTTGACACTTTAAAAATTCATTAATTTTGGTTCCGCTATTTTAGTGTTTCAAAAGATTAAATTCAATATTTGTT
The DNA here is from genome assembly GCA_958502075.1 of Orchestes rusci. Taxonomy (NCBI): domain Eukaryota; kingdom Metazoa; phylum Arthropoda; class Insecta; order Coleoptera; family Curculionidae; genus Orchestes; species Orchestes rusci. Next base: position 33,331,001 of record OY293308.1, on the reverse strand, counting down.
CCATGATTATACCAAGAACATTCAAAAGAAAAGAAAAATCGGTGTGATACGTTGGTATAATGGATTTTAAATTTTTAAAATCCAGTTAACCAGTCAAAATATTCATAAATCTAGAAAAACAATTTAAGACTAGTCTGTTAATAAATAGGTGTTTCCCGATTTCATGCATACTTGCAATTATTTATTCAAAAAATTTGCTCAAATTTAAATTAAGAGGTCAACAAGGGTCTAGATTTGCAACAGCATAGTGTGGCCAAAATAAGAACTCTTCTATGATGGCCAGCTTTCACGGGCATCTTGTGTCTCGTACCGGTTCTCACCTCCTCCTTCAATTTTCAAACGCGTATGAGCCGGCAAGGAAATACAAACCGAAAAACGGAAATCGAGAAAAAATTGTTGCGCTCGGGTATAAACACGTGGTACATGGTCTACAATCATTGAAACATAGTATAATAAACAACAAGTAGCGACAGCTCCATATATCTGTGGTCAAATTTCGTTCTGTCTCAATGACAGAAATTCGCCTCATTTATACCCTGCTAACATTTTGGAATGTAAAACGGTATTCTAAATCAAGACTTTGAAACTTCGCATAAATCTTTAGACATACTGCATAGTAGGAAATCGTATTGTATAACTTGATTGATGATTCACCTATGTGTCGGTATCATTGAAATCATGGAATCGGCTACAGTATGGTTTTATTTCACATTTCATAAGGTTAGCAGTGTATAAATGAGGCGAATTTCTGTCATTGAGACAGACGAAATTTGACCACTTTTATGTATATGGAGCTGTCGCTACTTGTTGTTTATTATACTATGATTGAAAGCTTGCAAGTAAATGAGACACAGGGCGGTGACATTATTTGTCTTTTCCCCTTCAAGACAATCCAAGTTAGATATTCTTGGCTGAAGAATAAAACTATGAAGTTGTTTTGCGCGATATAAACTATAAAAATTTCGTCTTGAAGGAAGCATATGATGATATTTTCTTATTGTGAATATCATATCCTTGAATTAAACTTACTTTATTTTGTTTGAAAACTATAGTATATTCAAATTGAGAAACAAGATGTATTTTTATCGAAGAAAAACAGAATTTTTCATGAAAAGCATTTAGTCTTATAACAAGTAACTATTTTGAGAATATATTTTACTAATATTGAAAAATTGAAAATTTTCATGTGAAGAATAATATTTTGAGTAGAGTATAAAATTTTTAACGGAAGTATATTTTTTCAAGCATTGTCATTCTCTTGGTTAAAAACTTTAGTTATTTCTGTGGACACTTCCTAGACACATCCGCTTACCATTGGCTGACTAAGAGCAAGCAAATATTTTCGGCCAACTGCCTGCTGGTAAGCACAAGATGCAAAAAACTGGATAGCACTCATGATTCTTCATTGAAAATTGATTTTCGCATTTGTAATTGTGTCATCAATGAAAGGCATTCATTCTTGAAGTGGATATCTTTATTTACACAAAAGATCTCGATGTCCGCGGGACTGAAGGGGTTACTCCTATCTTTCAGGAAAGGACTTTCTTCGCGTGCAAGTCTCAATTGTTCTAATTTCTTTATTTCTTGAGATGTCATCATATTAACAGGAAGCATGGTGAAAAAAAATAACGAGAACGGTATAAACGCGACTGCAAACCCTGTCGTTTTCGATTTCCATCAGGATCTATGTTCGGGAGCGTCGAACTTTTCGAGAACTGCTCAGAGAATAGCAAAGCTGTGAAAACGGTCGCTTCCAATCCCAATCCTTTTCGTATATGCTTATAGAAGAACACTGCAGGGTGAAGTATTTTGGCATATTACAAGAGATGTCAAAAAATAACTGTTTAATATAATGTGGGTGAATTCCAATGCTCGCCAGTGTACGTGTCACCACAATCAAGTACTATCTGTTCAAATAATCAATCGCAAATGGATTGGTTACCTTTGGCCCCTTTGGATCTTTTTTACATCGCGGTTCGCAGTGAAAGATCAACTGACATGTTTTTTAAAGAAATTGACCGGGCTCTCCGACTTTTATATTTGGTAGCATCTGGAGTGCCTTATTATATTTTGTTTTGTGAGGTTGAGCCACGAATATATCGAGAGACCTTACAAAAGTAAGATGGCGGCGAATGAACACAATGTTGAAAATCGAGAGACCGAAAAAGACGGTAGAAATACGTGTTTTCACTGTGAAAGAAGTGTAGAAAAATTTGTGAGATGTGTCAAGTGCAAGGATATCTTCCATCCCTACTGTATGAACCAAGCAGCAAGTGAACAGAGCGCATCTTGTGTGCATGAATCAGAACGGATACCAAGTACATCAATGGCGCCCAGTCAAGCCGATAAAGAAGTGAAAATAGCACTTATGCGAAGGCTTATTGCGGAAATGAGCAGCAAAAACAAAATCCTAGAGGAAAATGTCACCCTCCACAGGAAGAAGATGGTTCAACTTCAAGAAAAGCTGGAAAAAACTCATGAAATCAAAGGAAAAATTCAAGGTATGCCAGCCAGTATTGCATTCCATTCATTCTAAATTCGACGAAACAGATTCCAAATCGCATCCATATGCACAGGCGCACATGTCACCCACGGGTGCGCCAACACATGACAAGCAGCGCCAACTTCGCTTTGATACAGCAAAAATCAAAACATCAAGTAGCAACCATAGTATAATAAACAACAAGTAGCGACAGCTCCATATATCTGTGGTCAAATTTCGTTCTGTCTCAATGACAGAAATTCGCCTCATTTATACCCTGCTAACATTTTGGACTGTGAAACTGTTTTCTAAATCAAGACCTTGAAACTTCGCATAGATCTTAAGACATACTGCATAGTGGGTAATCGTATTGTGTAACTTGATTGATAATTCACCTATGTATCAGTATCATTGAAGTCATGGAATCGGCTACAGTATGGTTCAATTTCACATCTTATAAGGTTAGCAGTGTATAAATGAGGCAAATTTCTGTCATTGAGACAGACGAAATTTGACCACCTTTAGGTATATGGAGCTGTCGCTACTTGTTGTTTATTATACTATGTAGCAACATTGAAACTTTAGGTCTGTTCGTAGAACAATCACAAACCAGTCAGAGCCAATCAGCATTCAGTATTTGCAGTTTGCAAACTATTTCTGATTATTTTGACCAATCGATGAAGCGCTGATCGATTTGTGATTGTTCTACGAACAGACCTTTTGAATAACACCAGACTTGATCCTGCTAAACCGACGACCTGCGACGACAAAGATGACATTGGCATTGATCATAATACTTCAAAGTCAATAAAAAACCAAAACAAAACGAAGATTCCGAAAAACACACCAAATTTTGAAAATGAGGACTGGAAAGTTGTCAAAAAAAGGAAAAAACTTCAAAAACAAAGCAATCGTTTCGGCCATAGATTGGCTGGGTACCAATCTATGGCCGAAACGAAAATTTTCTTCTGGATACAGCACAGAGACCAACCTTGCTGTTCCTATCTGGTCTAGGCTCTTCAGTGGAAGCTCCAGATGTAGAAAAACATATTAAAGACACAACAAAATTCCCCTGCAAATGCGTGAAGATGAAAATCAAGAAAAGCTTCATAAGCTGTTTCAAAATAGAGGTTGCAAATAAAGACAAAGAAAGCATTATGAATCCGGACCTATGGGGTAAGACTGGTAAGAACATATCCATTAATTTTTTCCTGCACATACGACGACGTCCAGAGAGTGGACACGATCAGAGAAAATAACAATTTACCCTCAAAATATGCAGTGTTTAAAAAACAAACTAGAAGAACTTCAGATATTTCTTGAAGAGATCAATCCCTTGATTATTTGTGTCACAGAACATTGGTACACAAACAATGAAATCGCATACTTACTGGTAAATGGCTAAACAACTTGCTCAGCTTTTTCGAGAAAAAATCACATACATGGTGGCTCAGCTATACTAATCAGGGACAAATGGCAGCACAATTTCAATGAAAAGGACTTTATTGTGTCAAAAACAGTTGAAAATGTTATTGAATGTTCATCAACTGTCAACAAACTTGATCATTTACTTGTGATCTGTATTTATAGGCCTCCTGATGGTAGCATTTCAACTTTCATGGAGGTTTTGAGTGAAATATTGGACTATACACTTGAATGTTATTCTAATTACAAAATTCTTCTTTCTGGGGATTTCAATATCAATATGCTTGATACAAGTCATGTAACAAACAATCTTAGGGATATTTTGACATGTTATAATTTTAGGCAAACGGTTGACGAGCCTGCTAGGGTAACAAGTACATCGGCAACACTAATTGATAATATTTTTGTCAACTTTCACAACTCAAATCAAAGCTTGGTAGTGGATACAGCACTTTCTGATCATTATGGCCAGATTCTGGAGATGGAGCTGTCTATTGCGGAGCAAGTCAACTCTTTCGCTACCAGAAGGATCTTTTCTGAAAACAGAATGGAGTAGTTCAGAAATGATTTGGCAGGGCTGACATGGAATGAAGTATACTGTGAGTCAAACGTTAATCTTGCTTACAATAAATTTTCCCCAAAATTCAAGCAATTATTTGACATACATTTTCCATAAGACTTTTGAAAATCATACTAAAAAAGATAATACTTGGATTACACAGGGCATCAAAATATCATCTAAACATAAAAAAATTTTATTTAGACAAGCAAAAAGGGGAAGCACTGATATTGATATCTACTTCACATATAGTAAAATATTCAAAAGAGTGGTTAAGCAAGCCAAGAGAATGGCATGCATGTTTCAACTGAGAACTTCGGATGATGCTGGGAAAACAATGTGGAATCTTGTGAAAAAGTATACAAACCAAAAACCTAAAAAAACAGAATCTATTCTTCAAAACTTATTGAGACAAAATATATCTCCAAAAGAAGTTCTAAATGAAGTCAATAAATTTTTTATAAACATATGTCCAGATTTGGGAGGAACAGCAGATTTATCAAACATAAACATATCTCCAGAAACAATCTTTCTTAAACCAACTGACCCTGCAGAAATCCAGAATATCATCTACAGTATAAAAACAAAAAAAATCTGTGGGGACAGATGAATTACCTGTACATCTACTCAAAAAAGTTGCTTATCTCCCACACCTATCCTAACACATATTGTGAATCTCAGTTTACAAACACTCCATGTTCCCAGAAATGCTGAAAATAGCCAAAATTTGCCCCATATATAAAAATGGAGATAAAAACATAATTTCAAATTATAGACCTATTGCATTGCTAAACAACTTGAGCAAGGTATTTGAAAAAATGATCTATAATAGATTTTTAGTGTTTCTGGAAAAAAAGAAAATGATTTCAAACTATCTGAATGGTTTCAGACCCAAGAAGTCCACAATAAGAGCCATTTACCAAGCTCTAGAGAGGATCTTTCAATCTCTGAATGAGAACAAAGAAACTCTTGCTCTCTGCCTCGATTTGTCAAGAGCATTTGACAGTGTAAAGCATTCTGTCTTGATCACAAAAGTGGAGAGATATGGTTTCAGAGGAACAAGTGCCAAGCTAATAGCATCATATTTGGAAAATCGCCTTCAATGCACTGTATGTAATGATCCACAGGGACGTCAGATTCTTTCTGATACGCAGACAGTGAAGAAAGGAGTCCCTCAAGGCTCAATTGTGGGTCCTCTACTATACATAATTTACACAAATGAAATTCCAGAAGCTACCAAATGTCACACTGATCGATATGCTGATGATACCACGATTGTTTTCAATGTTAAAAATGATCATACTGTGAAAGAAGATAAAGATGAGGCTCTGGTCTTACTCAAAAGATGGTTTGATTCAAATAATCTTATTTTGAATGTCAAGAAGTCACAACTTATCCAGTTTTCTTACCACACCAATCGACTTAACTTTGAACTGGAAACCGAGGATCTTCAGGCTGTGGATCATGCCAGGTTTCTTGGAGTAACTCTGGACTCAAGACTGGACTGGAAGTCTCACATAGACATGTTGGCATCAACAATATCACAAGTCTGTTATGGTCTGAGGATTCTTGCAGAGAATGTGGGACTGGAAGCTGCATTGACTGCATACCACTCATAATATGTGATCTCAAGGATGAGATCTGGTATTGTGTTCTGGGATGGCAGCTCTGACGTCTTGAGAATTCTGGTCTGGCAGAAGTGATGTCTCCGAAGAATATTCAAGATGGAATTGCGAGAGAGTTGTCGACCAATGTTTAAAAAGGAGGGTCTTCTCACAGTTGTTTGTTTGTACATTTTTGAAACATTGTTAATTTTAAAGTTGAATCCCAACCCATTCTTGTGTATATCAAGAGATCATCATCATAATACTAGACATAAGGATGATCTTTTGGTTCCAAAAATCAAATACACTCAGCATTAGAAATCAAGGTTTGAATCATGGCTTCAGAATGTCTCCAAAAGATTTTTTGGTGGGAAAAGCTTATTACTCACTGGACGAGTTCTTCAGCGATGTGTGCCAGATTTAGCATGTTAGGATTCAACAAACAATAGATAGGTATAATTGAAGTGATTGTCCTTTTGAGTCTCATATTTACAAAGATGTTTTACTTTAGAGATATGTTAGTTTTTAAGTAAGTTATTTCAAGCATTTTATGTTTTCTATGCTGTCTGACATCTTCTATGCACTTGCTGTGATTTTTATCAGGAACAAATAAAGGATTGTAATGTGTTGTATTGTATGACATGCATAATTTCTGAAAAAACGATGGTTTATACAGTAAATAACGCTCGAACACGTCGATTTTTAATTGTGGATGCGGTTTTCTTCATGACAAATTCATGTATACAAAGCGTGAACCAAACATGAGTTACGACTATCAACTATTTTTTTTCAAATGAAATACAATCAGGGTGTCCACGAACAACGTCGGAAAACTTAGGAGGGTGATTCTTAGTGATAAAATATTGATGGTGAGTCATTTAACAAAAATTCGATATATATATATTTCTCGAGTTACAGGCAATCACTTTTTTTTTCTTATCATTGATGTATTCCGATTATTTCATATCAAATCAGAATAAAATTTGGTACAAAGTTTCAGCTTAATCATCTGTAACGTTCTGTCACATAATGTTTCTCTACTCTTCCCTCTAGGAGGCGGCGCTTTACCTGAAATCCAAAGTTCATATTTCGCATATCTGTTTTTTTCATGAAAACAACTACGCTGTTTTAAAGGGTACAGTCGACATTTTCATGTGAAAAAATGCTTTGAATGACATGATAACGAAAATTTCACACAAAACATCATTAAACAACACAAAAACAACATAAACAACAAAAGCAGCACAAAAACGATGACTTGTCTTTTTATGTTTTTGTCGTTACTTATTATGTTGTTTCCGTGTTGTTTTTTTGTTGTTCACGTTGTTTTATGTTGTTTTTGTGTTTTTCAATGTCGATTTGGGGCCAAACTATGAGATTTATCGACATTTCTTGTCAATGCTTTTTCTACTGAGATCTACAAAAAAGATATGCGAAATATGAACTTGGATTTCAGGTAGAGCGCCCTCTAGGGGCAGAGGAGAAAAACATTTTTTCCAAAGATCGTTACAGATGAACAAGCTGAACCTTTGTACCAAATTTCATTCAGATTCGATTAGAAATAATCGAAATATATCAAAGACAAGAAAAAAAAACTTTGACTGCCTGAAACCCGAAGAATATTGAGATTTCCATGACAACCACCATTTTATCACATACCCCCCAAGGTTTCTGGACATTGTTCATGGAGATCCTGTATTTAATGCAACATACGTACCCCTTAGCTAGTATATTCAATCGTTTTCGAGAGAATGGCATTTCAAATCCATAATAATAATTACCTAAGAATTGGTTATTGTTTTTGTTGGTTTAAAAATTATTCAATTGAATGTTTATTTAGTATTGTGAATATGTAGTGACTAACACAAAAAAAAACACAATCGCGTTGTTACCTATTGTTTATTTGGCGCCTCTGGACTGTGACTACTGCGTGAATATTAAAATAGGCAATAAGCGATTCCGTTCGTTGGAGTTGCTCAGTAACTACTTCTTCACGTTGCTGATTGAACATTCAATAGACTCAATTAGTGTGATGGCATTACAAAGGTTGGTATCCCTGAAAAGCAGCGGCTGTTTCCATGTCAGTTTTATTGCAAACACCGGTTTTTCGCTTAACCCGTTTTCTAGTGATCAGTTTTAACTGACCAGTTATAACTGTAAGGAATCACCGTTTCCAAAGAAATAGATATTTCCAATGCGTTCTTCAATGGGGGTTTTGAGTAGTCGTCGATAACTTGCTTATTCAATACCTTATTTGAAAAAGTACACTGCTTACGCCGGTAGGTATTCTTTATTTGATTACTAACTAAATAATCACTTCCAACTATCTGGCTTGAAAAAAATAGTGGATTTGGGCATTTTGAAGATATGTCTTTCTATTGATGAATATTCTATAAACAATATAATAGTTTATTTAGATAAAACATGTCAATTTTATCCAGAATCTAGATTAGATTACGGTTAGAGGTGATCATTTTCAGGTTTATTATGATATGTGTTTTACTCCAGACTCCTAAATATTACAATGCAAAGAAAATTTGCTCCCCCTCCAGATTCCGAAAAGACACTAGGAATGGATCACCACTTTTGTTTGAGGTTCTATTCTTATTTGTTACTTTAAATGAAATCACAAAAAGTAAATCATGTCAAACAAATGTATTTTGAATTTCACCATGTATAAAATTGTTTAGACGGATGATAAAATTCACTTTCTTTCTTTCAAAATATGATGGCCACTATCAAAAACAATCAATCTGAGACTCCACAGCATTTCTGTTTAACAACATCAACTTTTCCTCATCCTTAAAAAAGTTTATGAAACTCATTTCTAACTTCATGATGTGCTTGAACCTCATTATTCTCGTTAAATGTTTGAAATCAATAGAGAACGAAAATCACCCCGCTAAACAACCATTACTAAAGTGCATAATTTCGATATCTATACCAAAAATCATGATTAATTCACAAAACATGAAAACCTATTATAGTTCATCGCCCACCACCTTCAAACTTCCTAGTCACTGGTTGTGCTACATGGGCATCACTGTTGAGCATCAGAGAACCGACCCAGGACGCATTCCCCAGTGCCACAGGTGCCAACACTGGGAACACTCCCTTACATCATGTTGCAACACGCCTCGTTGTCAAGTGCGGTGATTATCATTCTTACTCAGCTTGTAAAAAATCAAAGGATCTTCCCCTCCTCTGTTGCAACTGCCTAGGGGACCATTCAGCAAACTATTATAGCTGCCCGAAAAACCCCAACCTAATTAAAAAGCAAAAACAACAGAGAATTTCACAACAAGCAGAACTAAAAAACATCACCCGACAACAATCAACCACTCCACTGCATATTACCCGCTCTCATACTCACGCCAGCAAAATAACGCAAAACCCTTCTCCATCAATGACGGGACCTCAAAATCACCCGGATAAAACTGAAATATTGCTCCATCGAGTACTGAATGAGTTTTCCACACGCCTCAACCTTCTAGAGACCAACACTAAAGAAGTTAAGTCCCTCTTCAGCAACCTGGAAGCATCCACCAACCTTAAACTTGCTTCACTGGAGGACCGGCTCTACAAATCACAGATTGATGTATCCACCAATGTCTAATAAATATAGATGTAAGTTGAACAAAATTAAAATCATCACCTGGAACGCGAACAGCGTCATTGAAAGAAAGCAAGAACTAATTCAATACCTCCATCTGGAAAAGCACGACGTGCTTCTACTGCAAGAAACTTTTCTCAAGCCACCCACACCATTCAACATACCCAACTACTTAACTCATAGGGACGACAGGGTTGGCCGCATAGGAGGAGGCACCGCAATATTGGTCCGTCGGGGACTAACCTTCAAACCTCTTGTTCAACCAACTCAAGCTAAAATAGAATCCACAACAATTATTACTCTAGAAACGGAGCAAGGACCACTCAGAATAGCATCGGTCTTCAGGCCCAGTACTGCCAAAATCAATGACCGCGACATGGACATGATCCTCCCCTATGGCACCCCCACGATTGCCATGGGGGACTGGAATAGCAAATCCTTGGATTGGGGCTGTAAGTCGGAGAATCAAGAGGAAAAAATGTTCAAGAAATACTGTCTAGAAAACCAAATAGACGTCCTGGCACCACCCACTCCTACGCACTTTTTTCATCACTCAAAGAAGGCAGATATTTTGGATATTGCCCTATCAAGAGGTGTCCACTATCGTACCAGTATCATCTGCTAGTCGGACATGAGTTCTGACCATGATCCGGTACATCTAATTTTAGAAGAGACCTGTTATGTTTATACGGACAAAAGTAACCAAACAATACGTTTTGTTAATCAAGTTATATATTCTAAATTTGGTTTTTACAACAGAACCAAAACGACATGAACCTGGACATCTGTGTCTGTCATTCTACTCTTGACAGGCCTGACAGATAACGTTTACAAATACCATAGAAAATAAACCAAACGGACTCAACACTTACACTACATTTCCCCCTATCTTTAATATTAAAGATTCAATTTACAAGGACGTTTAATTAGCCTTCCAGAACGAGTAACTAGGGGTTGAATCGGGGAAGCTGAAACTACATTTGAGAAATCTTTATTACTATTTTCATTTAACCTCAAGGGACTTGGCACATTAGTTTACGAGATTTAAACTTCCTTTACATCTGAATTTATCTGTTCAGCAACATTTCCTAATGCTTTAGATGATAAAATATTTCACAAAAGGCGGGAGTATATTCGTCATATTTAGGGTTTTATTCACTGTGTCCGGTACTTCACTTGAACCACTGAGTGGGACTGCAGTTGGTAACAATGGTTCATCAACACTAACACTTAAATGTGGTCGTAAACTATCAGAATGGACAAACTTAATGTCATTTTCAATTTTTACCAAATATGTACAGAAGCTTAAGATTTTCATAATTTTACCTTTTTGCCATAACTTTGTCAATTCATTCTCAACATAAACATTGTCATTTGATTTGTATAAATTCACTTTTCTTTTAGTTTCGGGGTTAAAGTCACTTTTTTTTTGTAATTTGACAGAATCGTGGCAAGGTTTTAGCAAGTCAAATCTAGTTCTAGGCCTAATTTTTAGCACACACTCAGCTGGAGATATTCCGGTAACAGTTGAAGGTGTATTTCTATATGTAAATAGAAAACTTGACAATTTTCGTACAATATTTTTTTCTGATACCTCTTCACCTTCCTGTAAAAAAAAGTTTTCTCCAGGCCTTTTTTTATAGTTTGCACACCGCGTTCGGCTATACCATCGCTCTGCGGATGGTATGGGGGTGATTTTACTGGAGAAATGCCATTCGCTTGACAAAACAAAATAAAGTTAGACGAGTTAAAGGTTCGACCATTATCTGACACTAACTCGACTGGCAGACCAAAAACTGAAAATATTTATTCTAAAACATTTACAGTTTCAAATGCATTTGTACCATCTCTCATGAGTTTCACCTCCATCCATTGGATTTTTGATCAACAAGTATAAGAAAGACAAATTAATTTTAAAAAAGAAATCGATGTGCACTCTATAAAAATTGTAAGGTGCATTAGTCCAAGGTAGCAAAGAACCTGTATTTGAAAAATTTTGATGTTGCTGACACACATCACAAGACGAAATAATTTTTTCTATATCATTATTCAATGTAGTCCACCAACAGCCAACAGTAAGACCTACTAAGCATCTTTCTACAAACTATACTACAATGTTTTTCATGGAATAGACTTAAGACTTCATTTTGTAAACCCTTTGGGATAACAACCCTGTTACCTATTAAAATACAATTTTGTTCAACAAACAGTTCGTTTCTTCGCTTGAAGAAATCTTTTGAATTTTTATCGTTTATGACTGAAGGCCATCCAGTTAAAGTATAATCTCTAATTTTAGTCAAAATCAAATCTTTATTTGTTTTTGATATGTCTAGGGACGTCAATGGCATCGTTTCTGTTCTGTTAGTTCTAAGTTATTCATTATATATGATGGCAACATCGCGGATGTACGCCTACTATGAGGTGGTGAATGTTGGTTGCCGGGCGAGCAGAACAAGTCAGCAAATTTGAATAGAAGTTAATATAAAAAAGCTCTGATAAAACTGTTTGTTTAACTTAAAAAGAACCTTAACTGAACATGGTGGCAGCTTGGTGGTGCTAGCAAACAGAAAAGTGAGTAGAATTCAGATTTGCCGATCTAAATTCGTGAAATCATCAAAAAATTACTGAAACTGGTCCAGTGACGTCAACCACGCAAGTACAGGTGACTATTCCAGTCAATGTTTTGCCCCCAGAAACATTCAATTTCTCTTCGCCAGCTACATGGCCTATCTGGAGGAAAAGATTTGAGAGATTCATGTCTGTCTCGGGACAAAACACTAAATCTGAAAAGGATAAAATAGATGTACTGATGTACATAATGGGTGAAGAATCTGAAGAAATATCACTCCAGTTTAAAAATGGCCCCACCACACTGAAAGAAGCTTTGGATCAATTTGATAAATTCTTCATTCCAAGAAGAAACATTATATTTGAGAGGTTCAAGTTCAACTCTAGAGCACAAAAATCTGGAGAGTCAGTGGACTCATTCATAACCTCACTTCACTTTAGCCGAACATTGTGATTATGGCCAATTGAAAGACGAATTGATTAGAGACAGGATAGTGGTTGGAATGTTGGACAGCAAAACGTCAGAAAGACTTCAACTGAAACAAGCACTCAGCCTGCAACAATGTACTTTAGAGGCAAAACAGGCAGAGATGCAAGCTCAACAAAACATGGAATTACTAAATACTCAAAGACAAGTAGGCAGAGTACAAATGAATGGTCAAAACCTTCCAGGATCATCCGGAAAACGTGTTATGTCAAATAGTGTCCCATCAAAAAAGAAGTGCTGTTTTTGTGGTCTTCAGTTTCATCCACGAGAAAAGTGTCCTGCTAGCCAGTCGTCATGTAGGAGGTGCTTGAAGAAAGGACATTGGGCGTCAGTCTGTAATAAAAGCCGCAAAAGTCAGGTCAGGTCAGTTGAAGTAGATGCTATAACAGATTTAGAAATCAAATACAATACTTTAGATGATGAATCATTAGACGAGAATGTAGAGGATTGTTTTTTAGGAACCCTCACATCTGATTGTGTAGTTGATCGTGATTATTGTAGAGAATGGGTTGTTTCAATATTTGTATCCAAATAGAACAAAACTATAAGTTTTCTAGTTGATAGTGGAGCAGATATCAGTTGTATCCCAAAAAATCTGGTCAGTCCAGAGTTATGTAGTGAGATTCGTTCCTCTTATAGAAATGTCATTGGTCCTTAAGGTATAGGTTTGTCCGTTTATGGGGTGCTTGATGTTAATTTAGAATTTCGAAATCAAAACTTCAAAACCAAAATCTATATAATCCGAAATTTAACAAGGCCTATCCTTGGAAGGTCGGCCATTGTGAAACTAAATATTCTCAATTTATCTAATCAAGCTGCTCCCATTGAAATATCCAATTCCGTTAATACTAAAGAACAGATTTTGAAGAAGTTTCCTAAAATTTTAAATAACTTGGAAAATTTTTAAAATAAATTGAGAATCAAAACTTTGGACAACGTGGAACCTTATATTCAATCTGTTTCTAGGGTAGTTCCAATTCCACTTTTGAAACCATTAAAAGAGGAATTGAAGAGACTTCTATCATTGGATATTATTGAGCAAGTAGATTATCCTACAGAGTGGGTGAGTCACATTGTTGTGGTACAGAAAAATGATAAAATAAGACTTTGTGTCGATTACACTAAACTCAATAAAGCTGTTTTGAAGGCACATTATAGGTAAAGTGGAAACCATATTGTCAAAAATTTCAGGCTCAAATTATTTTCCAAAACTCGACACAAATTCAGGATTTTATCAAATCAAATTAAGCCAAGATTCACAACATTTGACAACATTCATTACACCATTTGGTCGATATTATTTATTCAAGCGTTTACCATTTGGAATAAACTGTGCCCCCGAATACTTCTCCTGTCTTCTTAATAAAATTCTGGAAGGTCAAGAGGGCGTTGAGAGTCATATTGACGATAAACTCATTTATGCCCCGACACTTAAAATACACAATAAAATTTTGGATGAGGTCTTGGAACGTATTGCACGGGAAGGGATTACTCTAAATCAGGGTAAGTGCGTTTTTGCGGTGCAGTCAATGACATTTTGGGACATAAAATATCAAAATCGGGCATCACTGTGGATCCTGAAAAGATTCGGTCAATTCTCGACTTTCCAGAACCAAAAACAAAAAAACAGGTATCACAATATTTAGGGGTGATTAATTTTTCGACTAGATTTATTTGTGAACGATCTGAAATCTTAGAGCCTTTGACATCTTTACTCAAGAAAAATGTCAAGTTTTCTTAGGAAATATCTCAGAAAAATGCGTTTGAAAAATCTTAAAGGTTGTTAGCTGAAAGTCCGACCTTAGCATATTATGATCCCAGCAAAGAAGTTTCCATTCAAGCTGATGCTTTCTCTTTTGGGTTAGGTGCATGCTTAATGCAATCTTCCGACGGAAAAACTGAGATTGTTGCTTATGCTTCCCGATTATTGTCTGAAACTGAAAGAAGATATGCCCAAATAGAAAGAGAAGGTCTTGCTCTAACTTGGGCTACGGATAAATTTTCTGAATATGTAACTGGTTTACCGTCCCTTTTTTTGCAAACTGATCATCGACCTTTGATTCAAGTTTTACAAACAAAATCGATTGATGAGTTGACTCCGCGTTTGCAAAGGTTCAGAATCCGATCGATGCGTCACAATTATAAAATATTCTATTCTCCTGGAAAAGATCTCACAGTCGCAGATGCGTTGTCACGAAATTTTTCGTAAAATGCAAAAAAACCTGATGATGATGAATTATTGGCTGAAACCGAAGCTCATGTGAATTTAATTATACATTCTATTTGGGTAAAATCTGATTTCTTAGAACAAATAAAGTCACAACAAGATATTGATCCGGTTTTGAAGAATTTAAAGCATTACACTCATGAGGGGTGGCCAAATAAAAACAAATTATCTCCTGAACTACAGTTGTATCATCAATATCGCTTTGACTTTTCTTGTTCTGAAGGAATTTTACCAAGAAATTCTAGGATAGTAATACCTCAATCATTACAACTCAAAGTCTTAAAATTCATTCATAGTGGTCACTTTGGAATAGTCAAATGCCATAATAGAGCAAAAACTTCTGTTTGGTGGTTGGGACTTTCTACACAGATTGAACATTTGGTCAAAAATTGTCCTCAGTGTGTTGAGCATCGGACTAATCCAAGGGAACCTGTGTTGATTGATGAATTTCTTGATAGACCATGGCAAAAAGCGGCTTCGGATTTATTCAAATGTGAGAACTTTTGGTATTTAATTGTAACTGATTACTATTCTAGATTTTCTGAAATTTTCCAACTTTTGAAAATGACTGAATCTGTCGTTATCGAGAAAGTCAAAGAGATTTCTTCTAGGTATGGTATTTGTAAGATAGTACTATCAGATAATGGTCCACAATTCCGAAGTGAATTTCAAAAGTTTGCTAGAGAATATGATTTCAAATTAACAACAAGCAGTCCAATTTTTCCACAATCTAATGGGTGCGTTGAGGCAGCGGTAAAAATAGCGAAAAATTTAATCAAGAAAAACGATGACATTCATGAAGCTTTGTTATCTTATAGAACTACTCCTTTAGAATGTGGATTTTCACCAGCAGAATTATTGTATGGTAGAAAAATTAGGTCATTTCTCCCAATATAACCTTCTCAATTGAACTGTAATGTGGATCTAAGTTCCTTGAAAAAAAAGAAAAGTAGAGCTGAAAATAACAGTGCCAAACGTTTTAATGTAAGACATAAAGTAACGAAATCACCTGATCTTAAACTAGGAGATCCTGTCTGGGTTAGTTTGGGTTAGTTTTTCGAACTTATGCCAAAATTATTGAATTCACTAAAGAACCAAGGTCTTACTTGATTGAATCTAGTTCAGGTAACGTGTATTGCAGAAACAGGTGGCATTTAATACCTGCTCCATATTATATCAAGCCTCAGTTTACCCCGGCAGTGGTTCCATGTGAAACATCAGACAATTGTATTAGTTCTAACAGTACCAAGGGCGATGATAATTTGAAAGGACTTTTGAGTGATCCTGCCAATTCAGTTGTTGTTCAAAATGAAAATGTTAGTACGGAGATGAGTGAACTCTCGCGTGAACCTTCAATAATAGATTTGAATAAATCTCAATCAGTGTCGCCAAAATCTCAGACTGTGCCTTGTTCAACCTCTGTTGATAGACCTAAGAGAGATGTTAAAAAACCCACTTATCTCAAAGACTATATCGTGTAAGAACTGTTTATTTTTAGATTTTGTTGTTTAGACTTGTTAGCTAAAAGAGAGGGATGTTCTGTTAGTTCTAAGTTATTCATTATATATGATGGCAACATCGCGAATGTACGCCTACTATGAGGTGGTGAATGTTGGTTGCCGGGCGAGCAGAACAATCATGTCAGCAAATTTGAATAGAAGTTGATATAAAAAAGCTCTGATAAAACTGTTTGTTTAACCTTGACTAGACAGATTCAACCAAAGAGAAAGAATACAAAAAATCTGCGACATCTGTATGGTTTTTACAAGGTACCCTTGACAAGCCATCAGCATTATTAGGTAAAGCCCCTTTCTTGTATTGAATATCAGTCATAATCAGATAAGGTTATTAAATTAAGAAAATGGAGCACTGTAGCTCGTCATTCTGAAGCATATACAAGAGATTTGCTAATCCTCGAAGAGAAAAAATACTGTTCCTATTATTTATTTTGGCCAAACGCTCCGTAGTGACGAGGAAAAAATTCGGGCATTTACCAACTCTCTGCAGGACCAGTTCACCATCAACAATATTGGAGATCCAGACTTTGAGGACATGGTGATGCGGCAAGCTTCATCTTCCCACAGGATTCACAAGAAATTGATGAATTTACATCAGAAGAACTCGATTATATTACACTAAATCAAGCCATTGGAAAAGCCCCGGGAAAAGACGCAATCACAAACAAGATCATAAAAAACTTCCCACATAACATCCGACATTTTCTTCTGAAAAATCACAACAATTGTGTGAAACTCGGTTATTTCCCTTCAGCCTGGAAGGAGGCCATCATCCTTATACCAAAAGAAGAATCCGACCTCTCAGTAGCCTCAAACCATAGACCAATTGTTCTACTGAAGGGTATGGGTAAACTCCTGGAAAAGCTCATCTTGGACAAACTCAAAATTCAAGCCGCACTGTTGTCAGCAATTCCTGAGCATCAGTTTGAGTTCGTGGAAGGCCTCAGTACCGATCTCCTTGTTGTCAGACTGGTAGAAGACTGTGCAAGAGGGCTTCAATGTAAAAATCTTTGCACAGTTTTAATAGCTTTGGATATTGAAAAAACTTTCGGCAAGGTCTGGCACGAGGGGTTGGTACTGATATTGTTGAAAGCTGGATTTCCAAAACATATCATCAAAAGCTTTCTGAAAGACTGATATTTTTATGTCAAATATGGTAAGCAGCTATCGGTAAAAACACCTCAAAGAGTGGGAGTCCCACAGGGCTCGGTCCTGTCTCCTTTACTTTAATATAACCTATTAACCTATATGTTGCCAACACCCCCATCCATAGAAAGTCAAATCTATCGTTATACGCTGATGACACTCTACTGTATACAACATCAAATAACATAGCCTCTGTCCAGCTGGTATTACAAAATCACATAAACGAGATTAGTCATTTTTTCGAAACCTGAAAAATCAAGATGAACCCCACAAAAACACAGGCTATGGTGGTTGCCCCAAGAAAGACCAGGGATCCATCAATTCAGATCAACAACACTCCCATCACCTGGAAAAACGAAATCAAATATCTTGGCGTCTTAATAAACAATAAACTAAACTGGAATAACCACATCTCTACGGAGATCAATGAGATGAACAAACTCCATGACGCATTGTACCCATTATTGGCTTCCTCCAGCAAAGTGAAAACCAAAAATAAAATTGCCATCATGCAACAGGTCTTTATGCCCAAAATAATGTATGCAGCAGGGGCGATGAACATGAGAAAATCGTTACTTACACGCATACAACGAATTCAAAAAAAGTTTGTAAGAATATGGGACTCCACCCCGTGGTATATGCGCACCCGGGATGTTTTTGGCAACTATGGACTAAAACCTTTTTATCATACCATTCTTCACAAAAAATAAAAACTTTAACATAAAATAGGACTGTCTAATAATAAAATATTGAAAGATATAAAAAAGCTTAAAATCTTTAAATATTCCATCAAAACAAAAAAGTCCAGATTCAGAGGTGTGTGGTCTCAGACTATTGAGATATATGACATCATCCCTATCATGGACTATGTTCCACCTCCACCACCTTTCCCAATTCAATCCTTAGCAATCATTAATTTCACTATCTTACGAGAGACCTAGTCTCCAACACTCCCCCTCCCACACCTAACTCTTCATTCCATTTTCCCATTATTAAAACCATATTTCAAATAAGAATCCCAATAACTGCCGGCTAATCTCCGGCCCCCTCTTCTCCCCCCATTCATATCATTAAAAAGCTATTGTAACCAACAGTTGGGAAAAAGTGCCCACAGGCACTATAGCCCGTAATCGTAATCGTGTCAATACAAAAATGCCGCCGGGAAATCAGACAAACCGAGGTCTGAGCCTCTGGTACCTCTCCAGTATTATTTGGTCAGGTTACAAACTGACCCAGTTACGTGGCTTTTTAGAATCATTCTCACTTTATGCCGTCGGAAAAATCTATTTTCTATAACCGCTGTGTTTCTGTTCAAAATTCCGCCGTAAAACTCGTCGCTTGAAAACTTCGTTCGCATGCCGCACCTTCACATTCTGTTTAGCCGATATGAGGCTTCTATTAAATTACGTTTTCAGTCAGCTGTTATTTTGAACCTTCGCCGGGAGTGTTTTTACTGATTATTTTCTTTTGTTATTTCTTACGTTATTTTTCTTTATTTTGTTTATATTGCTGGTTGAAAGCCAATTTTTGATATTATATGGTACAAGAGAATGATTGATTTATCGTTATCAAGACCCAAGTATTTATTTCTGAAGTCCATTTCAGAGCGGAAATGTGTGAAACTTTGAAGACAACGGACGCTTGGACTTTTGCCTCCGTTTCAAAGCTACCCGATCACGATAGGCATTGTGGTCCCTCTACCACGTAAAATACAGAAGGTGGCGCCAGGGTTCCATTTAACATCAACGATTTTACTCATTTCTGTCGGAAATCGAACCCGGAAAATCTCGTGGAGCGTCAAAGCTTCTCTCGTGAGATTAGTCAAATCACTTGCTCATCGCACGCTACCTAAAAATTGTATACTCGAAAAATCGTGATCCACTGACGATGCAGCCGTCCTCATGGGAACTGTTTGCTGTGTTGTCAAATATCTCAGCAAATTAAATTTGTACCATTGAATACATGTGACTTCTGACTGCGTTCGCGTTTTGAAAAAATCTTGTGATTTAACCTCAAATTTAACCGCTGTCATGACATTTGGAGCAATAATTGCGATAATCGCCATCTATCGAGATATCGAGTCTTCTGCTGTAACGAAGTTACAAAATTTCCTTTTTCTGCCGTCATTTTCGAGTTTTCTAATTCATTTCCCATCTCTGATCCATTAATTCATTATTTTCCGTAACTCTTTTATTTATCTGTCAAAAGATCCCGTATTTTCTAAAATAATAATCTATTAATTAATTTCTGACCGAAACGTTCCATCTTAGTTTTTCACGCGTCAAACAAATAATTATTTAACTCTCAAGCCGACCGACAACGACGTTACTCCGTGCAAAATTCGAGTGAAATTCCTCACTTTGATCTAAAAACGGAACGTCGGCGTCGGTGAGAAGGAAGCAGTACTGGAAGTATCGAGAGAACTTGGTCGCCGACGTCGGCTCGCAGCAGTCGACCTCCCGTTCCCGCACGCGATCTATTTCACAAATTCGTTTTTTTTGTAACTTTTATTATTTTTTCTGTTTTTTTTGAATTTTAACACGAGGTAGTAATTTTACTGAAATTCTCTCAAGCCAGTGCCGCGTGGAAGGTGAGTAGGTAAGAGGGTTTGAATGTATGATTTTTTTCGAGTCTTTAAGAGCTGCTGAGTTTTCAGGAGACAGATCTGTTTTCCTTCTTGTTGATAGACCGATGAAATCAGGTCTGTAGCCGGAGAAATCTCTTCACAGTCAAAATTTTCATTTTTGGGACCAATAGACTGATGATCTATGATTACCACGACGTGTTTTTATTTGAAAGTTCAGCAGTCCACTTCAGAGCGGAGATTTGCGGAGTTTTGGAATTAACGAACGCCTGGACTTTCTTCACTGTATAAAAGCTACCCGATAGGCACTGTGGGCCCTCTACCACGTGAAATACAAATGGTGGCGCCCGAATTTTATTTAACAACAACGATTATCCTCATCCCCGTCGGAAATCGAACCCAGTAATCTCGGGGAGCGTCACACTGCTAATATAAAAAAAGGCGAATCATAATTAATTGTGAACGAGCAGTTGTGAACATGAATAGTTGTGGTTTAAATTATTGTTGCAAATGGTGAGTGTACAGGGTGATTTATTTTCAGCGACAGGGTGCCAGTTCTCGTAAACTATTCATCGTAGAGGCTTGCGGCAAAAAATTTTATTACTGAAACGGCCAAGAGAAAAACCTGGAAAATATTTTCAAGTTTTTGAAATGGTCGCTAGGGGGCGTAACAACCAACACCAAGTGGAAAAATATGATTTTTATGGAATTTTGTTCAATGAAAATATATCGATGAGCTCATTTTCGGATTTACTGACTATATTCCTATACTTTTTGTCCAAAACGTTTTTTTCTATCATAATAAAGTGCTGGGGGAAGTTCCATTGTTTAATTAAACAAACGGAGATTTCTCCCGTTTCGCTTGACCGATTTTAACGAACTTGGGCTCATATAAAAAAGAATAGTCTGCGCTATAAAATGCTCATTTGCTTTTTGATTTGTAACATTCGCCGTCGCCGCTAGATGGCGTTAACTGGAATGGTAGCATATTTTTTAATTTTTACAAAAAAAATCAAATGTAATGGTATATCCATTTTCATATATTTCAAAAGGGGATACATTTTCCAATAAAAAAAAAATAAAAAAACAAAAAAAAAACAAAAAATAAACATAATTTTTTTTGTTTTTTTTTTTATAGGAAAATGTATCTCCTTTTAAAATATATAAAAGTAAATACACCAATACAAAAAACTCGAAAACATGCTACCATTTCAGTTAACGCCATCTAGCGGCGACGGCGAAGGTCAAAAAATCAAAACCAAAAAAGTTGTTTTTTGAAGTGCAGACCATGCTCTTTCATATGAGCAGAAGCACGTTTAAATCGATTCAGCGAAACGAAGCGAATCGGGAGAAATCTCCGTTTGTTTGATAAAACAATTGAACCTCCCCCACCACTTTATCATGATAGATAGTAAAAAACGTTTTATACAAAAAGTGTAGGTAAATATTCAGTTAATCCGAAAATGAGCTCATCGATATATTTTCATTGGACAAAGTTCCATAAGAATCATATTTTTCTACTTGGTGTTGGTTGTTACGCCCCCTAGCGAGCACTTCAGAAACTTGAAAATATTTTCCAGTTTTTTCTCTTGGCCGTTCTAGTGATAAAATTTTGCCGCAAGTCTCTACGATGAATATTTTACGAGAACTGGCACCCTGTCGCTGAAAATGAATCACCCTGTACATAGTGACTTCATAGACCGTCAGATAACGACCGATTTTCTTTCTTCAGGGATTTCAACCACTGAAAAGTATGTCAGTGTTGAGCACAAAAAATGAAAATTTAGCGACCGCAAGTGTGCTAGGCAAATGGAAAATTAACATTTCTTCTGCAAAAAAAAAGGATTTTTTTTTTCATTTTCTCTTTTATGGCATTTCATCACATCAACAAATATTACAATGTAATAGTGAAAAAATAAAGCCATAAGGTTTGCACGTGCTTGAAGGGTTTAAATAAGAGTGCCATCTTGTAAAAGAATACTTGGTCGCTGATGCATTTTCTTGCTTATGGCAACCGACAGAATGAATTTTAATATTATAAGGAACCCGACAAAAACTTCCCATGAGCCGATCGGCTGTTGAAATAAATTTTCCGGACGGAAAACTTTGCGAACATTTTTTTCGTCATCCGGCAAACTTTCTCATTTTTATGGCATTCGAACAACATGATTTTGATAATTGATGAACATCATAAAAAAATCACATAAGCTTTTTATGTAACTCAAAAGAAGCCATAACTTGTGAAGTTGTAGAAAAATGTGTGTTTTTTTTTTTCATTTTCTCGTTTATGGAAATTGGCATGTGGGAAGAGAAATTGATTTCAAGACCAGAAATAAATAAGTCGGAAATGATATCGACGTTTTTTTATAAATAAACATGTATAAAGTGCGTGGTGACAACCAATTTCCTGACATGTCGAACTTCATTGTCAAATTTTTTAACCAAAAAATTTCATTTTAATTTTCATGACCGTTCAGGATACTGCTTGGCAGTAAATAAGGAGCAGTTTGAACAGTTCATCCAAGAAATAATGTTACATTTTTGTAATTGTATTATACTATTAGAAATAAATGTAATTACAATTTGACAATGAAGTTATTGGTTAACAGTAGCTTATACAAGGCATGTTAAAAACTATTAGTTTCCAATTATTGACAAAAGCATTTTTTTTATTATTATTCTGTACTAATTGGTGAATAATCTCTGTGCACCAAAGTTTATCCACTGTAAGTTTCAGCTGTGTACGTTGAATGGAACTACTGCTAACATGGGATTGAAAATTTAAAATGAGAATCCCTATGTTTCGTCTGAAAAAAAACGCACTATATTATAAACATTATTTGAAAATACTGCTGCGAGACAGTAATTGGAAAAAATTGCTTATTTCTTTTTGGGATTTGGCGTATACATTGCAAACTTTATTCGTAGAAGCTATAAGCCGGTGGCATGATAATAATGTCAAATACAGTCATAACTTTTTAAATCAAATATTTTTTAAGGGAGACAATTTATCCATGAGCAGCAATATTTTTGTCATTCTGACAGCGGAAAAGGTTTGTCCTAACTTTTGCAGCGCTTAAACAGAATCTTAATTTTTCCCAGTCACAAAACGGAACTTTTAAAAGCGTCTTTTTGTCATTTTAGGGATTTACTTAGGTATTCATTGAATTATCTTACCGAATTATACTCAAGTTATCATGTTCTCGAAATAAATCTAGCATTTTAAATTAATTTAACTCAAAAAACATGCAGTTTTTTTCGTTGAATTGCCAGGCAACAGAATTTTCATTGAAATGTCTTTAGTTCGACAAAAAAGAGGTTTAGTGTAATCAAAATATGTGGAAAAAAAATTGTTATGGACTTGGGGTCGTATAAAATGATGAGAAAAGTATAATAATAAATAAAGGATTTTTGTTTATTATTTTTTATCTTTCATATTTCCAATAATGTGCAAATTGTCCATTATTGAATAGACAATGATTAAAGAGATGTGTTAAATAATGTTTGATAAACTCATAATTGATGCTATTTTCAAAAACAAGTGGCAATATTTGGTACTTATCAGCATTTCTTATTGACTAAACTTTTCGGGAAGTTTTGGATTTTCATTCACAGAGTCGTTCTGTTGCTGTGATGTCCTAGACTTCAAAAAAATGACCAGATTTTTTCACAGCATAATTTTTAAATGATTGTATGAATTTAAATAGAACGTCGGTTACATGTTTCCGACTTATTGCTTTTTTTGTCCGATCTTGAAATCAATTTTTCATCCTACATGGCAATTCCCATAAACGAGAAAATTTTTAAAATTTTCTCTGATTTTTCTGCAAGTTGAGTATTTTCACAAACTATGATAAGCATGAGCTAGCCTTATGAGTTTTTTGAAACAGAGTTCTAGATTGAGACATCTGTATTGCTTTTTATTTCGTTCACGAGAGAATCTGCCGGAATAGGAAGAAAAGATGTGCAAACTTTTCCATCCGGAAAATTCACTTCAACAGCCGATCGGCCTATGGAAAATTTATGTTGGGTTCCTTATGATATTGAAGTTCATTCTGTCGATTGACATAAGCGAGAAAATGCATCAGCGACCAAGTATTCTTTCACAACATGGCACCCTTATTACAGGAAAATGTATCCCCTTTTAAAATATATAAAAATAAATATACCATTTCATTTGATTTTTTTGGAAAAAACTCAAAAACATGCTACCATTTCAGTTAACGCCATCTAGCAGCGACGGCGAAGGTCAAAACCAAAAAAGTTTTTTGAAGTGCAGATCATGCTCTTTCATATGAGACCAAGATCGCGTCAATCGGTTGGGTTGTTTCAAAGTTATGAGCATTCTTGCGTTGTAAGGTTTGACAGCTGATACCCGTCTTATTTGACATGTTAGGAAAAAAATTAGACAAACAAATTTGAAGGAAATCTCTCAAGGAATCCATAGCGGTACTCATTTGAATTTGTTTGTATTTAAAAATCACGAAAAAACAGCGATTTTGTGTTTTGATAGCACCGTTACGCCATCTTGTGGCGATCTTGGGAACTTTTGATATATTTCCAGCATTTTCTCTATTCCATATTACCCAGTAATTTTTTTTCCGCAAGTCTCTCGGATGCCTAGTTTCTCAGATCTGGCACCTTGCCATTCTTAAATAGACACCCTGTACACGAAAGAGTGTAAACGGTGTAGCATAAAAAACAGACCTGGAGCCATTTTTAAAAATATGTCTTCAAACAAAACTAGGAATAATAAAGCCTACAAAATTTCGCTTTATTCCGAATATCTCCAAAAGTATTCCGAATTTTTGGAAATTTTAAACGGCATTTAATCGAGTACCAGAATGTACAGCTTTATCATCATTTTAGCCTTGCTGTATCTTCTTCTTCTACCGTTTCCAACGTCGTATTTGTAATGCCAGTTATGAGCTAAAATTCGTTCAAGTTTTTATAAATAATTTTGAACTTACTTCCAAAAATATAGACGTCGAAAAAGTCAAAGTGTACTTACAATTTGTTTCATAAGCCTATAGAAGCTCATCATATGTATCAGAAGAGACTTTCTTATAACCAGAAATTCTAGGGTATTTTCTTAGTACTGAAAGTAAATTTCTTTTTTCATATACCTATTCTTCTGATGGTCATCAATAAAAAATATAGCGTTTTACCTTGGTATGGATAAGCATATAGTTTCTTTTCTGCCAAGCCCTTGGAGACTAGTTCTTCACCTGCCTTCAGACTGGTTCGTTTGCCAATTCCCCCATAGCAAGAGTGTCCAAAAGCCGCACAGCCTCCTAAGTTATAAATATTAAAGTAAAGTCGAGAGTCAAGTTGAAAATGATAGGGAGTAATAAATAATGTCTGACGACTCCTTTCAAAGGCGAGCAGTGAAATTTGTCCTAAAACTTGAAATATTTTGTAGTGCGATGTGGATTATTCGAAGAATTTTGTGTACGGTTCTTATATTATTTTCTTTTGTTTGATTTGATGAAGTTTACCATGAGAATATTTGCTAGATGTGCATGCCTTTCTTGTTCGTACCTGCTGAATAAGTAATGTTTTTCTTTTGCTGTATTTCAATTCTATTCAAAAAAAAATCATAAGGCATCAGTTTCAAACTGATTTTACAGCTTCGTCCTTATAATACAGGGTGCCACAGATTCGAGTGCATGCATGGAAATCTCAATTATTATAAGAGATACAGGGTCGATTAAATTGATGCATAGATGCGCATTTTTATAAACATTCCCATTACTTCCGAAGATATACGAACAAAACCGAAATTTCGCGAAACCGTTATTATTACTTCCTAAGTTTATTGGAGAAGATCTTTTAAAATGAATTGCACTTTCTCATTGCCACTTTTTCTCTTCTACAATACGGCGGAATCAAATATAAAATCTAACGTTTCGTCTTCAAGCGGTCATCATCAAGTTCATTCTTTAAAATACGGAACTGGATTTTTTATTCTATTTTAAGTTATCTTTTGACGTCCTCACTCACTCACTACTCATCCAAAAAATAATACCAGAAAAAATTAGTTAGGCAGCCCTTTTGTCTCCCTAACACATAGTTTGGTTCATAAATCCATCTTTATTCGACACATTTTTCTCATGAGAAAACCTGCCCAACTAAACAAAATTAGTTGACTGCACCAAAATCGAAATAACATCCAACGATACATTTAATGAAATTAAATTAAATCCACGAATGACATGGAAAATGGAAAAATCAAATTTAAAAAACTAAATCAATTTCTGCGAAAGTATTCAAAAATATTGCAATTTGAACAAAATATTGAAAAATAACAATAAGAGGTGAATAATAATGGGAAATATTGAGGTTGCTAAGGCAACCCATTCTTCTACACCCTCATCTGATCACCTCAATGCTTCAAGGTCGTCAAATGATAACTAAAAATATAAATAAAAATCCAGGTCCGTATTTACAAATATAAATTTGATGTTGCAGTTTGAAGACGAAACGTCAGATTCTCAATTTGATACCATCATCATGTAGAGGAGAAAAAGTGGCAATGAAAAAGTGCAATTGATTTTTAAACGTCTTTTCAATCAAATGCAGAAATGATAAAATCGTTTTTGCGAAATCTCAGTTATTTTCGAATATCTTCGGAAGTAGTGGGAATTTTTCAAATGTCAAAATGGTATTTTCTTTAGCATAAAAATGCGCAACTTTGCATCCATTTAACCAACTCTGCGTTTCTCTTATAATAACTGAGATCCCCATGCATGCACTCGATTCTGTGGCACCCTGTATAGGCAAGATATTGTAATATTTTTCGCTATAGAAGACACTGTTCATTTTTAATCTATTTATTTTAAGTCACTTTTATATAACAATTTATATTGCAATCGCAGCGTATTCATGTTCTAACGATTTATATTTCGCGGCTAATCAATAACCAAACTGAACTGCCTAGACTTCCCTACTGTTCACAATGTACCCGCTTATATGGCTTATCCGTAAATTCTAGAATATAGAAGAATATAGAAGTATAGACCGGAGCAAACAGCATGACTCATCGCGCAGGAATGCGGCTCTCCGGCTCCTGTAAACATGTCGTGAATTCCAGATTGAATGCAGTGGGCTGGAATCCCGAATGGATGGGACAATTATCGTTCGCGCTTCATTGCCCCCTTCTTGAAGCATTTTGTCCCGAAATGGCTCTATGACGGCATCGGCGGCTATCTCCAAACCGGCAGCCTGATGTCCTATGGAAGTAGCAGTCCACTGTCTTCTGGTTCGTCCTCCGGGAAGGATAGCAGGATACCAGGATGTCAATGCCGCTTACTTTGAAGATAACTTCCAGCATGCTCCTCACTACTTTCCAGTCCAGTTGATCGATCGTTCGTCATCTTCGGAATTGCCAGATGGGTCAGGTCCTGTGACAGCATCACAGAACACATATACAAAGTTTAGAAGAAAAACGTAAATGGAGGGCGAGGCCTAGGTGAAAGCTTTGATTCGCATCCAAGGAGAGGCGCTGATGTGCCTGGAGTTCATTTGATCTCCAGAAGATGGCGGTATGTGGAATGCCACATGACAGCTTATTAGCTTGTCATGATGATAGATGAAGACACAAAATAAGGAAAGTCACGATGGAAAAAACTTTCTGCCAGAAGAACAAATGGGATTTCGGCCAGTGTATGTTACAACAAATCAAACAGTGAGACTAATGTTCACCATCCTGAAAAGGTCGAACAAAGAGGGAAAAACAGAAGAATTGTTCCTCGAGGAGTTTCGTACAGCCTAGCCGTCCTACGCCACATGGAGCCATGCACCGCTACCCGACACCTGCGGAGTGAGTGTCATTTTCTCATAGTCACCATCACACAGGGTCAGTGCCCCGCAGCGCAGAACACATCAACTAGGAAAACCCACACTGACCCCATCCCCAGATGGTCCTGGACATTCAAGAGAAAACCGAAAAAACTACATTTATTCAAAGTTTTTGTCTTCAGTTAATGAATAAAGACATTTTCAACGTCAAAGTCAATGTCAGTGCTTTTATGTAAAGTGAACTGTATTAAATATTACAAAAATCTTTAATAATACATTATCAAGTCTGATAGTTTGATTCGCATCCACTTCATTCCGTGGCGCATTGTTCCGTAAAATTTTATACGTCAGTTTGTCTTCTAAACTTTGTATATGTGTTCTGTGGACAGCATTAAGCTTCTCAGCTGATGAAGTGCTCTACAAACATCACTATAGCTGGTCCGATGTTGTGGAAGCTTCTTTGTCACCAGGTAACACAGGTATCGTGTCCCTGTCGTGGCTTGAAGCGTCTTCCCAACCTCTGGCCTTTGTCGTCACAGATGGTCCATTTGTCCGAATTTTTTCTTGAAATCAGCAGCAGGTCCAGTCCTCATGCTGAGGTCTTCAGTGACCGAGTGAGCTAACGCGTACTCGGCCGGTGCGTTGAACAAATCCAGCTGCTGTTCTCGAACGACGCCATTAAGGACTTTCTGGCCGTTGGAATATAAGGACATGAAGGTTTCCAGGGACATGTCCACCTCGGGTGACTTGATTTGCCTCACATTATATTGTAGATTCCAATATTTTTTCCAATTTACTTAGTCATGGCTATGATCAATTTGTGTTGGACAATCATAGGTATTTACTGATGAAAAGCATTGATGCAAAGTACCTAGATAAACGAGTGATATTTTTTTTAAATAAATCAAGTAATCTTAAAGCTAATAGTAGGTATAAGACATAAAAATAATAGAACTATACTATCCAAAGGACAATAAAAAAATCTCAATTATCATAATTTCTTCTTATCAGTCACCTTGCATCCTACTACTTGGGTGGAAAATATAATTTTCAAAATAAAATATCTTTTTTATCGCATTCTAAGACCCAATTTTATCATTTTAAGGTTTCTGGATTGTGGGTTTTGCGGTCAATGAAAACTACAGGATTGTTTGAAAGCTTGTCTTACCGTTTTGGTGTACATTACACCTTCATCAGGGCTACTTGAAAAAAATAATCCTTTTGGTCAAAACGCGGGCACAAGTTTTCAATCAATCCTGGAGTTTTCATCTACTCTAAAACCCAAAATCCAGCAACCATTAAATTAAATATCTTGTTTCCGCAGATCCCAAATACTTGTTAATTTCTTAAATACTTAAAAATATTCCAGAACTTTTCTAATCTTTAAAAATATAATTGAACATGTTAGAATATTTATTATCATCTTTCTTATTCCTCTTTATTTTGGTCCAAGTGAATATTGCCCTGCATGATTCGTATTATTATAGCATAACTCTCGGCATAACTAATAATGGTTATACATCTGTTGTTTGTAGCTTCGTTTTAGTTTTATGTATGACTTCCTATTCTTTTGTTAAGTATTTACTCCGGTACTGTTCCGTTTTGTACATAATGTAAAATCAAGTTTCACGATTGGAAATACTTGTCCGGATTGTTTTATAATACTCCACACATAATATGAAAAATAGTAAATAGTAATTCGGAACAATTATGATTAATAAATCAAAAATGTAATGTTACCGTAAATAAATTCGAATAAAGTTTAAATCTAGAGTAACAATTCGGAAGTTTTTTTATCTGTCGGCCAGTTCGCCCCTGTCTACGTCACCATATTGCAGCTACTCTAAGCTCCACCTACCGATCCCATCTTTCACTGTTTTAGGGTGACCATACGGCTGTATAATACAGCATTTTAATGATCTGTCCCGCATTTCATTTTGTACAGCAAACGTACAGCATTCACGCTTTGGCGTCCGTATAGTCCGTAAAATTCCAATTACATATTATCAAAAGGATATTTTTTTCAAGTATAGGTGTGAGAATATAACGTGGATGACTCCCAGAGTTATCATATCGAGTTTTCCATTATCAATCATGTTTGGACTTCAGAAAAGTCGCAGCTATGTGTTGAAACTCCTAAATCCATATGCAATGTCCGTGACAATATGGATCTGTTGTTTGATGAGTATTAAACATTTAAAGTTTTTAATTTTGAGTTTTGAAATTTCAAACGTGACATCCAACACCAAAAAATACCCCCCCTCCTCCTTAGCCCGGATTTTATGATTGTACAGCATTTACCGGAGAAAAATATGGTCACTCTAGGTTCGCTATAATTGTCCCGAAACGTTTTCCATCCCGACTATAAACTTCCCGACAATATTTCTTCCCGACCGTAAAATTTCCCGACCATAATTGGTCCCTAACGTTTTTTGCACCGACCGTAAACTGTCCCGACCGTATCGATCCCGAACAGTGACTTTCCCGAAAATCATTTCGCGCCAACTTTTTTCCAACAGCGTTGCCGCTTGTTATTCAATTTTCGTATCTAGTGAACCCATATACGTATCAGAGAAATGGGAGCATTTATATCGACGAAACCCAAAATAAAAACTTATCTGTACCAACTTCAAATAGACAAGTATCAACATTACATTTGTAAACTGCTTGGTGTCTAAGTGCTATAACGTTATACCAATAGAAATATAAATAAATAGAATAAAATCATTTACAAAAAAAAAAATTAAAACTCATATTGCCAGTTATTACTTGAATGGAATTAAAACTTATTCTGATAGGATAGGCGAGTCAACTGAAATGGTTACTTACCGGAATGTAGTGAGTACATACAGATCGATGATCTGCCATCAACATACTGCGTATTATGATTGGGAAATATAAACTACATCAAATCCGTATTGTATAAACTGAATTGTCAACAACAATCCATAATATACAGCGTATCAAGTAAAGTTTTTTATTATTGGTTTTACCTCGGTTACGAGAAAAAGTTATTCAGTTTTCAGTCGTATACGAGGGTTGACCAAAAACATGAATTTGGTACAAGAGTAAAGTAGGTTTGTTTTGACAATATCGAGAATTTTTATTTAAAAGAGTGGTTTAAAACCGAAACTCAAGTTCAAATATGAGGTTGAATCGAATTATATGGAAACAATATTTTTTCATTTATGGTCTCAATACATCAATGAAAATCAGAAAAATCCCTATACAATCAGCAGAAATGTTGGAACTACATTGAAAAATAGCACGGAGAACTTTTCTTGATGTTTTTTGCTTTTTTATGTAGTTTAATAATAGTGTGACGAAACATGTGTTCAGCAAACCGACCCTTGGGTCAGAACACCAAAATACTGGCCATATCGCCTTGAACCCGAAATCGTCGGTATCTGTCCCACAAAGCAACAACAGCCACCACTGCGTGTGGAATCGATTCGCTTCTAGTTCATTCTAGCGAAACTAGACGGCGGTGGACCTTCTACACTGTTCTGCGTGTTACTGGAATATTCCGCAAGCCTGGCAAGGAGATATAAGTCCGCCATTTAAGTAAGAGAGTTAGTTCAGTTCTACGAGTCGTGTTTTGAACATAATTATTTGTGGTGTTGTGATTGTAGTGCCTTCAAATAAATAAATTAACACTGAACAGTGTTTTCTATAGCGAAACTTGTTACATTGGTGTCAAAAGTGGGATTTATTGTGTGCTATAGAAACGGACATAAATATTCGCTTTAATGGCTGCGAAACTAGTGTTTTTAACCGGATTGAAGGTTGCCGAGTTGAAGAGGGAGCTTGAGGAGCGTGATTTGGATACAAGCGGTAAGAAGGCTGATCTACAACAGAGGCTTCGTGGAATGGAAGAAGGCATGGATCCTGATACGTTCCAATTTGAGATTCCTGATCCCACGCAGTAGAAAAATTGTCGAGAGCTGTGCTAGAGAACTCCAGGACTATGTAAGAGAACTCAAGAAAATCAGAAGATAAATTGGTAGAGACGTTCGAGAAATCTTCCAGAGCTATGGAAGAGAAGCTTGAAAAATATTCTAGAGCCATGGAAGAGAAAATCATCAAGCGACAGTTGGCGGACATGTCATGAGAAATTTGAATTTGATCTTAGTATGGCTCTAACTTGAGAGGGCGCTACCTATACTTATTTCTCCTATCATTAACAGCCGTAACTTTTTTGGACGTGCCTGTATTATATTTTTAAAAAATCAGATTTCTTCATCATTTTTACGCAGAAAAAGTAAACTTGTTACAAGTCGCTAAGTGCAACTATTCTCGAGATATTTGGATCTGAAATAAAAAATACATGTGATTTTGGGATTATGGTCAAGCAAAGGTCTTGCATTTTTTTCAGGATGAGTCTTCCTTGTTGAAATGAGAAGAAAACCCATAAACATGTGTCCGGAAATGCTCTTTTACAAAGCTACAGGGTGTTGAAGTTTTTTATTTTTTCATTTTTTCATTTTTTTTTATTTTTTTATAATATTTTAATAAAAATTGTTGTTTACATCACTCAATAGTTGAATTTTATCTTTTTACTAGTAATATGTAGCAAACGAAAGATTTTATAACTTTACCCCAACCATTATTTCTAAATCAGATGTATTTATTATTTCAAATCCGAATATCTCGAGAATGGTTGCCTGTAGCGACTCTTAACAAGTACACTTTTTCTGCTTAGAAAATACAAATAAATCTGTTCTGTTGCTTGAAAATGTTAAAGAGGTATGTCCAAAAAAGTTATGGCTGTTCATATCCTCAAAAATAAGTGTAGGTAGCGCCCCTTACACGATTGAGCCATACCAACATAAAATTCGGATATCGCATGCTGAGAAACCCCTTAATATCAATTTTCACCAGAAGATCAACATAACCTCAAATATTATTTACAAAAAATGAAAATGATAATATTGTTTCAACACCCTCTAGCTCTGTTTACGAAGTATTTCCGGATACATGTTTATAGGTAGTTTTGTTCTTATTTTAAAACGGGGAAACTCATCCCGAATTTTTTCGCAATATTAATGAAACACCCTGTATATTGGCTACTTGCTACCATTCTCAAATATCCAACCACCCCAAGAGTAGACTACCCCTACAAAAAGGGTGGTTGAATATTTGAGAGTGGTA
Source organism: Orchestes rusci (assembly GCA_958502075.1). Taxonomy (NCBI): domain Eukaryota; kingdom Metazoa; phylum Arthropoda; class Insecta; order Coleoptera; family Curculionidae; genus Orchestes; species Orchestes rusci. Next base: position 33,297,838 of record OY293308.1, on the reverse strand, counting down.
GCAAGTAGCTCATATCAATAGCATTCAGGATCTACAATATGAGTTCATTCCCTAAGCCTTTAACGTTCCAAAAACATTCAAACTGAATGACATTTGAATTGCTTTGACAAGAGCAAAAACAAACATGATTGTTTGCGTTGCCAGGCCTACAGGGATGAGGTAATAGGATTTTTGAAGTATGAATCGATCAAAGGCCTACATCGGGGCCTACATAGGTGACGTCACACCAGAATATTTGGTGAGCACTTAGTCTTTATTATATAGGAGTTGTTGTTCTATCTCGATGCCTGGTAACAACAAATCGTTACCTGGTTGACGCCAAAATCCGCCTTTTATTTTTAATAGGCCGATTCCATTTGACATAGAAAACATCAGATTCCTGATAAAGCATGTTACACGTTTACAGTATTTGAAGTACAGTGACAGTTCAAAATTTTAGGTTGAAGTCACAGGAAACTAAGTGCCAATTCACAATGAACGTAAGTGTAATACAACCGTGAACGTGACCGTGAAAATAACAGCAAATATTACGTCAGTGCTTCACATTAAACATAAACATGATTCGTAAGATCGTTACGTGCGCCGCGTACTTGCGTCTGTTATTCCTTTTAACATATAATTGAACAGCTACATACCGATACAGTACATTTATCTTTACGGATTACGTTTCCGTTACGTCTTTTTTGAGTATTACGTTCATTGTGAATTGGCACTAAGTGGCCTGTGGTTGAAGTCGTCAAGGTTGTCAAAGTCACGCTTACGCCAAATTCAATGTGGATTGTAGCATATGATTCCCGTTTTCCAAGCGGAAATTTGACAGTTTCACTTCGAAATTAAATTGAATGTAACTCAGGCATAACTTCAACCTTAAATTCTCAAATATGTCACAATGATTTTAATGTGTCACTTTCAGGAATCAGCTGAGATTCGTGACGTACTTGGTGTTCATTGACACTTAAGTTCTTTTTTATTTTCGAACATTCTGTTTGGTTGTGCGGGGTAACGCTGTTTGTTCCAAAACCCGTTGTCAAGGGTTGTTTTTACCACGGGCAACTTGTCAGTATCATTGAATTGTAAAATGAATCCAGTTGAATTTACTTTGAAAAGTTAAACGATTGCTATCATTCAGAACATAAGTAAAGTGATTTACATAATTTGGTCCTTTGAAGCCGGATAATAGCAATGATAGTCCATAGAAGATTGAAGTTTGTACTATGTGCCCGCATCACGCAATTATCTGTCGATGAATGATGGATTGATGCTTGCTACAGAAGAAGAAGAGGCAGCAGTATCATACAGAGAGCTGAGTGAGAGAATTCCTTTTTCATTTCCTATTTTCCAAGTATCCGATAAGTTATTCATTGTAAGCATTACGGCGTTATAAGAATACCGTAGTTTATTGCGTTTACTTGTCTAATAGTGTGTTGCAAACTCTCGTAGGTGACTCTCGAAGGTATCAAATACGATATCAAAAAATATCACTTCGTCGTGCAAATTTCTATATATTACTGAAGGGTTGGATTTTCTGATCTATATTACTTGAAAAATGGCTAGCACGGACGAATTAAAGCGGAAACGGAGAGCCATTAAAGGCAAAGTTACAATTTTTGCGAAATTTATTGTTGGTTTTGAAAACCAAAACATTGAGGAAATCCCTGTTGAAGATGCTATAAACATCAGGGAAAGGTGTGAGAGGTTTGAGCCTATTATAAATGAGTACAGCGATTTACAAATGCAAATCGAATGTAGTATTTCAGGAGACGACGTAGATGAACTACTAAATACTGAGGATTTGGAAAGAGAAGCTTTTGAAGAGCACTATTACAAACAATTAAGCCTTGCGAAACATTTGTTGTCAAAACTCAACATAAATAGTAGTCCACCTATATCCTATCACATTGATGTTGGTCGGTGCTGCTAGTGTCAAGAGTGAGCATGATAACCTGAACAATTCAATCAAGTTACCAAAGATTTCATTACCCACATTTGGTGGTAAAAATTTGAATTGGTTTGAATTTCGTAACACCTACGAATCCCTGATACATAACAATGAAAGTTTGAGCGCTATTCAAAAGTTTCACTAGCTGAGAGCATCATTAGAGGGACCTCCTTCCGATATCATAAAAACTATGGAGTTCAGCGCTAAAAACTATAGTACGGCTTGAGCATGCATCACGGAACGATACAATTGTCCTCGTTTGTTAATAGACTACCACGTTAAAGCGTTATTGAATATTGACACCATAAAAAAAATATTCTCCATCAGAATTGAAAGGTTTATAAGACACACTTATAAAGAATTTGCGGGCTCTCAAACAGTTGGAGCAACCGACAGACAATTGGGACGTTTTAATAATTGCTCTGTCTGCAGAAAAATTAGATAAGTCTTCCAAATTTGAGTGGGAAAAATCAAAAACTGTCAAAAGTTCGGTTCCCACTTTTGAAGAGTTTAAAGCGTTTCTTAAGAGTAGGGCGGAGTTGCTTGCATCTTTAGAGCAAAACCTCCCTGAAAAATACGCGGATAAGCAAATGGATAAGCGCAAGACAAATACTACTCGTGGGTTCCTAGCGACTGAAAGTGACGGCAAAAAGAATGTTGGTACTCCTGTGTGCCAAATTTGCAAAGGTTCCCATTATATTCAGATTTGTTCAGATTTTTTGCGTTTGTCTACTGGTGATAGGTTTAAAAGGGTCATGGCATTGAAACTTTGCGTAAAGTGCTTGCGGTTTGGACACTATTCAAAAGTGTGTCGCAATTTCACATGTCGTTAATGACATAGAAAACATCATACGTTACTGCATACAGAAAATACCACTCATAGTAACAATTCACCTAATATGGAAAATAATTTCCCATCTGGCAACGCTGAATCCACAGCACTTCTTGGATTGGGTACTTCACCTGAAATTTCTCCAATGGTAAAAATACAAACGCTCTTTCAGCAGGTATTGTAAATTATGGCGTTTTTTTATCGACTGCTTTCGTTAGCGTCTTCGACATTAAAAAGAAGCAGCATACTATTCGAGCATTATTAGATTGCGGAGCTCAATCGAGTTTTATTACCAAATCGCTCAGTGACATGTTATGTTTGCCCGTTGAAAAAACGTACATAAAAGTTAAAGGATCAAATGAAATGGTATGCACAGTTCACTTGAAATGTTACATTCCAATACAGTCGCAACATTATAATTTTTCTGAAAATATTTCTTGTTTTGTATTACCTGAAATCACCGAGCAGTTGCCAAATGTGAAAATAGATATTGGTGCGTTGGATATTCCATCAAATTTAAAACTTGGCGATCCGACTTTTTACATACCAGGAAAAATCGATATGGTTATTGGAGCTGACCTGTTATGGCGTCTTATTTGCAATGGACAGCATGTTCTTGGTAAAAATAAACTAGTTATGCAGAAAACTAGATTAGGTTGGATTATTTCTGGACCGATGGAAAATCACGAATCAAAATCGGTCTCTTGTAACTTTGCTAGAAGTTTTGAAGCGGATATCCAAGCACAATTGTCTCGATTTTGGGAAGTCGAGGAATGTAGCAATCCCAAAGTATTATCGCAACAGGAAGTGTTGTGTGAAGATCATTTTACCAAAAATGTTCAAAGGTTACCAAGTGGTAGGTTTGTAGTTGCTCTTCCGCTAAAAGACTCGGTAGAAAAATAAGGCGATTCGTACATTCAGGCTAAAAGTAGATTTTTAAATTTGGAGAAAAATAGACTCCTTAAGGATTTTACTTTCAAACAGTTATATTGTAATTTAATGCAGAAGTACATCGAATTGGGGCATATGAAGAAAATTAGTCCTGATGCAGATCCAAGAAAGATTACGTACTATCTTCCTCATCACGGTGTGCTTCGAGAAGAGAGCCGAACTACGAAACTACGAACCGTTTTTGATGCCACTGCCCCAAGTACCTCCGGTTACTCTCTCAATCATTTATTGATGAATGGTCCCATATTACAACAAAGTCTTTTTTCTATTCTTCTAAGATTCCGGCAACATTCTATTGTAGTTACTGCGGACATTGAAAAAATGTATAGGAATGTGAATGTCGCTGAAGAATACTCACCGTTACAACGCATAGTGTGGAGAAGAAATCCCGATGAACCGCTTGAGGTATATGAATTGCAAACGGTTACATATGGCATCACCGCTGGGTCATATTTGTCAATCCGATGTTTATTAGAGATAGCTGCGGAAAATTAACAAAACTTTCCGGATCTTTCGGCAATAATAAGGTCAGATTTCTATGTCGATGACATGCTTACAGGTAGTGATACTGTGCAAGATGTAATGCGCATCTGTAATGGCGTAACAAGTATTTTGCAGCAAGGTTGCTTTAATTTAAGAAAATGTGTAACCAATAGCAAGGAGGTTCTAGAAAAGATACCGGGTAATAGAGACAATATTAAAATTGTCAGTTTGAGTGAAAATGAGAATTCTAAAACTTTAGGATTGGTCTGGAATCCATATTCAGATAAACCAATGTACAAAATAAATTCAAAACTCTCAAATGAGCCCATAACAAAGCGCGAGATCTTGTCTGAAATTTCTCAGATTTTTGACCCCCTGGGCCTTTTAAGCCCTTGTATAATTGTGGGAAAAATTCTTCTGCAAAAAACATTGGTTGGAAAAGGTGTCATGGAACGGAAGTCTCCCGTTGTATATGCACACGGCTTGGACTATTTTGAGAGAGGAATTACCTTTGTTAAATACTCTAGAGATTCTCAGACATTCGATTTGTAACAACCCTGTGAGAATTGAATTACATGGATTTTCCGACGCATCGGAAAAAGCCTATGGTGGTTGTCTATACATTCGGTGTATTGACGAAAATTGTAATGTATTTACAAAATTACTTTGTCCGAAATCAAAGGTCGCTCCTCTCAAAACCCTTACTGTGCCAACTCTAGAACTGTGCGCTGCTTTTAATTTGTCAAAATTAACAAATCAGGTGATTGAATCTATGCGATTAAAATTCCATGAAATATTCTTATGGTCTGATTCCACAGTGGTACTGCGATGGTTAAAAACTGAACCAAGTAGATTACAGTCGTTTGTAAGTAATCGAGTTTCTCATTGTAATCCTGTAGACATTTTATCACGCGGTGTTCGTCCCAGTGAGTTAGAAAACTGAACCATGTGGTGGTCGGGTCCTTCATTTCTTTTATCCGACATTACGGAATGGCCTCAAAGTGTTAATAGTTACGAGAAAGATTTACCTGATCTACGAAAAAATTACAGCACTTTTCTATTTTGTCAGACCGTCGAATGCTCCGTACTTGAGCGTTTTTCATTTTTGCAAAAGGCAAAAAGAGTACTTGCTCATATGCTAAGATGGAAAAATAACGCTAAAAGAACAAAAGGTAATCGTGAAAATGGCATACTCACCGTAAGTGAGCTAAATCATGCATTACAGATTCTCGTTAAAGTTTGCCAAAGAAAACATTTTTCAAAAGAAATTACAAGCTTCGAAAATAATAAGCCTGTTCCGCAGGACAGTAAGATTCTAAATTTAAATACATTTTTAGAGGGTTCTGAAGTCTTGCGCGTTGAAGGTAGAATTCGAGAATCAAACTTTAAATTTCAAAAAAAAACATCCTGTCATTTTACCGGAAAAGGACAATTTCACAAATTTACTGCTTTCAAGCGAGCATATTAGGTTATTACACTGTGGCCCTCAACAATTATTGGCAATAGTTCGAAATACTTTTTGGCCAATAAACGGCAGGTCCCAATGTAGAAAAATTATTCATAAATGTGTGAAATGTTTCCGATTCAATGCAAAAATCACTAATCCAATGATGGGTGACCTACCCAGTGAGTGGTTAAACCCCAGACAACCTTTTGATGTGGTGGGTTTAGAATGTTTAGATTACGCTGGTCCCATAATGACGAAGAAAAATATTGGTCGTTCCGGACGCAAGTGTAAGTCGCACATATGTTTATTTGTATGTTTTGTCACCAAAGCCGTTCATTTGGAACTAGTATCAGACTTATCTAAAAATGCGTTCATTATGGCTTTGCGCAGATTTTCTAGTCGCCGTGGGTGTCCCTACATGGTGTTCTCAGATAACGGTAAAAATTTCATAGCAGCTAATTCAGAGTTGCAAGAGTTGGGAAAATTCCTCAAGGATAATAAAAATTATATTGAAGAACACGGAGCCAATATTAACAGCCCTTTCTTTCCCCTATATCCTCTGATCCTAACGATTTTATCCCTCTAACTCCATCCCACTTCCTTGTGGGTAAGTCTCTCACCTCTGTACTAGAATACGACGTCAGCACAATCTCACAAAACAGACTGTCTTTGTATCAGCATATTCAGTACATGAAGTTTCATTTTTGGAAACGATGGAGTAAGGAGTTTGTATCTGAGCTTCAGACCCAAACAAAGTGGAGAACCAACCAGAACAACCTCAAGGAGAATACCTTAGTGATTATCAAAGAGGATAACCTTTCACCAGCCCAGTGGAAGCTTGGCAGAGTCATCCAGATTCATCCTGTGAAAGACGGCATTCCAAGAGTGACGACGATAAAGACAAGCAATGGTGAAGTTAAACGCGGTTTTCAAAAAATATGTCCGTTACCTGAAGCCTGAACTTTGTGATGTGGACATTATATGTTTTGAAGCCTTACACCTTTAAGTTGGGGGGCATGTTCATTGACACTTAAGTTCTTTTTTATTTCCGTACATTCTGTTTGGTTGTGGGGGTAACGAGTTTGTTTGTTCCAAAACCCGTTGTCAAGGGTTATTTTTTCCACGGCGACTTGTCAGTATTATCGAATTGTAAAATGAATCCAGTTGAATACACTTTGAAAAGTTAAACGATTGCTATTATTCATAACATAAGTAAAGTAATTATCATTTGGAAACGATCTGTAGTAAGTATAATAGATATACATTAATAAAAATAAAACAGTATTTCCTGGATAATCTGTTCAAAGTGTCTCCCATTCACAGCCAAGCAGTATCCTTAACGGTCATAAAAGAGAAAATGAAATTGTTTGTTTAAAAAAATTGACAATGAAGTTAGACAGCAAATTAGTTGTCACCGTCATATACGAGGCATTTCAAAAGTATCACTTTCTGACGAATTAAAGCATTTTTTGAGTGTTTTTCCAAGGTATTCTGGCGTAACTGATGAACTAACATAATCTCGATTCACCAAATTTCATCTACGGTAAGTTTCAGCTGTGTACTTTGAATAGAAGTGGGTACTGCTAACATGGGATTGAAAATTTAACATGGGAATCCTACGAAGGCGTAGAAGGGCCAACAACAAAACATATTTTTTCACGCGTATTTTTACTCACGATCGATCGAGAATTGTCGACCCGATCGACAATAAAGTAATTTTATTGTTTCTTTTATTATAGTACGAGATCCGGTATTAGAAATATCCACACTCATCTGTTATTTGATCATGATACAGATTATATGTTAGATAATTTGTTCATCGATAAATCGTGCATGGGTTGCCTAGCAAAATCACGGGCCTTCAATGTTGAATAATATTTACTTGGATTAATTTTTTTCATCAACTTTCCTCACTTGTTATTGATGAAAATCGATCATTAGTCGAGAGAAAATCACACAAAGAATTGGAAAAATTTAGGTTGCCTAGGTACTTTTCTTTGGGTGTACCTATAAGGTTGCCAGGTACAAAAAGGTGGACAGGCGTTGTAAATATACCCTCATCTGTTATTTGATTGTTTTTTTCAAGAAAGCTCATTTAATTCCCTATCCAACAGCATAGGGTTGCCTGATCAAATGTGTGTCCAATCCATGGTTGCCTAGATTTCAAAGTTAAATTTTGATTTTGGATTTCTTCAAATAAATTTTGTACGGAAGCGTAGGGGCCACCTCAATAACGGCTGCTTCTCAAGCATTTAGCATTTGTGCTTATCTCTCAAATCTATAATTTCTGAGCTTGAAACAACTGCATAGTATAGAATATAATAATGTATAGGGATGGAAAAGATTATTGACAAACGACTTTGAAAGTGGGTTGAGTAACCTCTACAGGGTGGACCAGAAGTAACGGGTCATACGATAACAGTAGATTCACTAGATTCCTTACACAAAAATATTGCGATAGACCTCAACTTGTCAAATCCGAAAGTTGGTGATGTTCGAAGATATTAACAGAAATACAGGTTGCCAAAGTTGAATTTTAATTTTTGATTTTTTCAAATAACTTTTGAAATTATCATGTTATTTTGATGAAATTTTGTACATAGGGGTTGTTTAATATGCAAAATTCAAGTCTCAGCACGGAATGGCTCTTACTTGTAGGGGGCGCCATATACAGGGTCCTTCCTAGTGCGTCGGGCAATCCTAGCGTGGTTATTTACAAAAGTAGAAAAAAAAGTTTTATACAAAAGTTGTAGAATGTGACTTTATGCATATTTTAAAAATATTTGGAAACATACAGGGTGCGTCACAAAAGTATGGCACGAAAAAGTATGATTTTTTTAAATGGAACCCCCTGTATATTGATTGATATTTCAATTCTTTCTTCAATTTGGAACAAAAATTGTGATACAACTAATGTTCCTAAATTCAACCGTTATCGAGATATCGCGTTTTAAAAATGGCATTTTTGCAACTTTGACATGCTACAAAACTCAAACTATTCAAGTTAGAGAAAAATGGATTGCACATTCCTATCTTAACTTTTCAAGAGCTATTCATGTGCCGAAAAAAGTTGACAGTTGACGTTACCTTCTATCCAAATGACAGAAGAGCTCTTGAAAAGTTAAGATAGGAAAGTGCAAACCATTTTTCTCTAACTTGAATAGTTTGAGTTTAATAGCATGCCAAAGTTGCAAAAATGCCATTTTTAAAACGCGATATCTCGATAACGGTTGAATTTAGGAACATTAGTTGTAGCACAATTTTTGTTCCAAATTGAAAAAAGAATTGAAATATCAATTAATATACAGGGGGTTCCATTTAAAAAAATCATACTTTTTCGTGCCATACTTTTGTGACGCACCCTGTATGTTTGAAAATATTAAGTCACATTCTACAACTTTTGTAAAAAACTTTTTTTTCTACTTTTGTAAATAACCACGCTAGGATTGCCCGACGCACTAATGAAGGACCCTGTACACAATTTTTCACTCATTCAAAAAGTGAAAAAATGATTTTTCAGTTTCAGTGAAAGAAAAAAGGTAAATTTTGCTCGATTGCGATGGATTTGGCGAAGCACGTTACGAAGCTGTCAGGTGCGACAGATTGGCCAATTTGGAAAAGAAAAATGAGAGACCTGATTGATTATCACGATGGTGCTCTTGACCTTTCCAAGATTCCAAGGACGTCGTAGAAGACAAGGAAGAAGACGACGTGAGTTCGCACAAGAGCGAGGACGAAGACAAGGAAGAAGAAGACTTGATTTCGCACAAGAGCGAGGACGAAGACACAACCGAAACAGAAACCGAAGACAATTACGAAACAGGAGGAGAAACAAGCTTTGACAAAGGAAACGACAAAATAAGAACGCAATCAATGCTGTTGGGGGATCGTTCGAAGTTAAAAAGGCCAGAACGTCTGGATGATTACGTAGCAGCAGCAGAGAATTTTGTGCTGGAGAGTCCAGATTCCTTCCATGAAGCCATCAACGGCAACATCGAGTGGAAAAAGGCAATGGACAGGGAAATTGATTCCTTACATCAAAATGAAACTTAGAACTTGACTAGACTCCTTAGAGGTTCGAAAGCACTTCCGTGCAAGTGGGTCTATAGAGTCAAAACCAATCCTGACGGAAATATTGATAAATACAAAGCTCGTTTGGTCATTAAGGGATTCGCCCAGAGACGAGGGATTGATTACGACCAAACTTTTAGCTCTGTCGCAAGAAACAATCCGCTCAGTGTTGAGTGTTGCAGCAAAAAATGCTATGTTTTTGGTACAGTTCGACGTCTCGACAGCTTTTCTATACGGCAAATTGGACGACAAGGAGATTTACATGCAACAACCTGAGGGATACGAGCAAGGACAGGGGCTTGTTTGCAGATTGAAAAAGAGTCTCTACGGGCTTAAGCAGGGGCCAAGATGTTGGCAAGAACGCTTCGGAGGTTTCCTGCAGAAACATAATTTCCAAGTCAGCGAGGCGGATCCATGTCTTTACATCAGGAAAAGAAATGGCAAGAAGATTCTACTTGTTGTTTACGTAGATGATGGACTCGCCGCAGCAACAGATACTCAGGATTTAGAAGAATTTTTGGACGAGTTAAAATCAGAATTCATAATAGTCTCAAGCAAGGCTCAGTGCTTCTTAGGAATCGAAATTAAGAATCAAGAAAACGGACTAAAAATTAGTCAACAAGGATATGCCACAAGGATTTTGGAGCGATTCAGATTCTTGAATTGCAAACCTGTTTCAACCCCACCTCTTAAGAATTTGGAAATTTCGATAACAGGGAAAGAATCAGAGACAATTGCGTTCCCTTATCGCCAAGCCGTCGGAGCTCTCATGTATCTCATGCTTGGAACTAGGCCAGACTTGGCTTTTAGCATAGGATTTCTTTCAAGAACGCTTGAAAATCCTGCAAAAGAAAACATTGCGCAAGTGAAGAGGGTTTTCCGTTACATTTACGGAACAATCAACCTTGGGATAGTCTATCGGAAACAAAAGAAGGGAATCCTCGAATGCTACAGTGATGCTGACTTTGGTGGCTGCACAAAGACTGGGAGATCTACCTCAGGGATCATCATCATGTTTGCCTCAGGAACCATTTCATGGAAAAGTCAAAGACAGGAGATGGTGGCCATTTCTACTACAGAGGCCGAGATCGTAGCAGCCAATGAAGCTGCACAAGAAATAATTTGGCTAAAAAGATTGTTTCAGAAAATCGACAGATTGGACCAAGCCCCGATCCTTCAAGTCGATAATGCTGCTGCCATGAAGCTGGCTCAAAACCCAGAATTCCATCGCAGGACCAAGCACATAGCCAACAAGCATTTCTTCATCAGAGAAAAAATTGCTGAAGGGGAATTTGGGATCGAACAAATCCCAACTGAGGAACTACTCGCCGATATGATGACAAAGCCGATCCTCAATACTCGTCTCCGGATTCTTTGCAACAAGATTGGACTCTTCTGAAGGAGAAAAAAAAACAACATTTATTTTGCTTTTTATATAATCATAGAATTTTCAAGTTTGTCAATTGAAATGTTATTTTTGAATTATCACAAGGGAAAGTGTTGAAGAAAATGTTTCATATTCAAAAATACCTGCCAAGTCAGAGGGCGTTTTAAATCCTATATCGATTGTATCGAATCAAATATCTCTAGATATAAAATACAGAACATTGCCTTTAGAGTTGTCAAAGTGAATGATTAAACCAGCAATTCATTTTCAAGAAGTATTGTCTATTAACTGGCCAAAAATAACAAAAGCAGTAAAAGTAATAATAACTACAGTAGAAACCAACAGGGACGTCGCCCGTAATTGGTCAGATTGGTTGACATAGATGGCAACATGGTGATCGCCAAAGTAACAATATTATTAAATTTGTGTTTAATGTTGAATTGGACATGAGTTTGGGTTAGTTTGGGTTTGATAAACAAATGGATGTCGCGTGAGCGACATCCTTATTGTTTGATAATAGACAGACATGACACGTACCCTGTTGGTTTTTACTGTAGTCTAATTTTCCATCAGAAACAATAACATTGCATAGATTACTTCCAGGGCAAATATCTTGAAAATGGTCACTTCTATCGACTCTTACAAAGTGTACCTTTTTTTACGTAAAAATGACGGAAAAATCAATTTTACAATTGAAAAAAGAGTTCGAGTGCGTACAAAAAAGTTATAACTATAATTGAATGAGTTGAAAGATGTGAAAGTGGCGCCCCCACATGTAAGATCCATACTAACACCAGATATGAATTTTGCATGTAAAACAACCCCTATAAACGAGATTTCATCAAAATAACATGATAATTTCAAAAGTTATTTGAAAAAATCAAAAATTAAAATTCAACTTTGGCAACCTGTATTTCTGTTAATATCTTCGAACATCACCAACTTTCGGATTTGACAAGTTGAGGTCTATCGCAATATTTTTGTGTGAGAAATCTACTGTAACCGTATGACCCTTTACATCTGGTCCACCCTGTAGAGGTTACTCAACCCAATGTCAAAGCAATAAGTTGTTTGTCAATAACCTTTTCAATCCCTATACATTATTATATTCTTTACTATGCATGTATTTGTTTCAAGTTCAGAAATTATAGATTTGAGAGATAAGCACAAATGCTAAATGCTTGAGAAGCAGCCGTTATTGAGCATAATAATATGTATTGTATATCTATTATATTCAAATATGAACATAATATTATAATTATAACATAACGCATTTCTTATTTTTAAAACATACTCGATTTTACAACTTTCGAAATTTTCTATCCCAACAACTAAAAATCCATTATATCATTAAAATATACAAAACAAAGGTTCTAAATAAGGTGAATGTTCATGTATTATACCTACTGCTTACATTTTATTGTTGGAAAAAATGGAATACGTTCTGTAGTTTAATATCATATCCCTGGCATAAACACTACCCTTTAGACTTCTTGACTTTTTATCCTGCTCGAAAAACATAAAACACAATAAGCTGGAGCATAATATCGCGCTTGAAATATAAAAAAATAAAACAGGATTAAAGCGTCATCTAGATTTTTAAATACTCCGCTTGAATAACAGCTGGAGCGAGTTCAGAAACGTCGTATTTGGTGTGAGTGTGACTTTTGTGGATAATTGAAGGAGTGATCCATTGTGTGACATCTTCACACCCGTATTTCTGAACGTTTGGGTATGTTCAGTCAGCTGTTTGACAGTATGCTGTTTATTTTAGTATGTTTTGTTTATGTTCGGGTAAATCTTCACGGATTAATCAACTTAAGAGTGAATACAATCTATTCCCCAAATAATAATAGTCATTTTTCTTCGTACTTACTTGTGTTCAAAAGACTCAATCATCAGAGAAATCCTCTACATTACAATGCATTATTTTGAACAACTGAATTGATTATTGTCTTGTGTGCATTTTGTCTTAGTGAATGATAATATAAACCTACACAAACCCATTTTGACAAATGACACATCACACCTCCTTCACACCACAAAAATACGGTGTAATCAAAGATCACCCTGGGATGCATCTATGTCAATTCTTGAACGAAAAGCAGTGTGCGTCTAGGGTACGCTCTTGATTATCCTGAACGGTTAGTGTGTGACACTTGGATCACACTCTCACCGGGTGTGACGTTTCTGAACTCGCCCCTGGAAGTGACACGGTCAACAATAACGCATGATTTGGCAACGATGGAGCTCGGCGAACTGTCATCCTGGGGCCCGATCCTCGAGTTAGGGAGCAATCACTCTCTGGGAGTAAATTGGGCGTGGTTCTCTCGAAAATGATGATCCCGATTCTTGAAAGTGCGAGCAAAAATGTTCTCCTGACTTTTGATGGAAGTCTGTTCTATTGACTTTGAAAACAAAGGTACAATATATAGATCAAGTGCCATTCGCTACTTATAATGCTGTTGAAAGGACATTATAACAAGGTAATGATATTTTTGAAAAATTGAGTTGAATGAAGGCCCATTTTTATGTTAATAATTATCACACACAAAACGTTTCATAGTTTTATGATTATCTAGAATATTGTCAAAAACCCTGCACAAAATCACAATGTGAATCTTGAATTTTATGTATAGGTAGCTGTATCTTCTTAAAATCCAATAATCCAAAACCCAAATCCAAATAATAGGTGACATATATTATTATATTCTTTACTATGCATGCATTAGTTTCAAGTTCAGAACTCAACCTCAAAAACAAAACAATCGGCAGTCTTTCTGCATTTTTCAATGGCCGCATAAGAGGACTTGCAGCGCTGCATCGCTTTTCTCGAGCGATCTCACTGAAATGACATAAATGATAACTTCCACCACTGCAACACAGTCCCTGCGATAAAGCGATAGAAATATATGTTTTTTTTGCTCATAAATGATAACATCCACCACTGCAACACAGTCCCTGCGATAAAGCGATAGAAATATATGTTTTTTTCGCTAGACTACTGTGCTGCAGCGCAGCGAATCATGTCATTCCAGTAGGACCGCTTGAATATAGCGCTAATTCTCGGAACGCAGCCATTAGTGGCTTGTCAAAAAAATCAGAGACACCAACCATTGATTAATGACATTGGTGTCATTAATCAATGACACCAACTCAAATTGTCCCATCATGGCGGCGCCCATGCCTTAGTGATTTTTGGCAAGGTCGGCCATATGCATTAGCAGTCCAGTTTTTATATAGGTCCGTGGTTGAGTCAGTGCAAATTATTATCAGTTAAACTCTTTTAACTTTTGTATGTCACATTTTATGTATTATGTAACCTATTCCAGGAAAATGAATATACGTGGTTAGGAAAAATTACCAGAATGGTCGATTATATCGGAATGTACAGGAGTTATCAAAAAAGTTCTTTCATGCAAGTTTTGAAGCTTTGAAGAATCTGTTCAAAATAATTGGTAGGTACAGTGCTTTCAATTTAATTTGTCACACTTTCAAAAGGCTGTGAAATATTCACTTTTGAGCTATAAGGCCGAAGAAAATAACGAATAGGCCCCTTGCATGTGTTTTAATTTCCACCTGAAAACCTTTTAAAAACCTTCTAAACTATAAGAGATATCCCTTTTCAATATTTTTTCTTAATAAAATCTTCGAATTACTATAAAATTGTTAAATTAAACTTCACTCGAGACCTTTAAATTTCACGTGACACGGAAACACTATGCTATTGGTCCTAAGCCTATGACGTCAAACTGGAGTTGGATCCGTTGTCCACTATCAGCTGGCGTGAATAAGTGAGTATTTTATTGATTTAAATGGTTTGTGTATCATGATCTTTCTTATTGTTATCCTACTAACCTTTTAGCTTCAACTCTTCGATGTTTAGCACATGTAAAGGACTCATTTTTGGCAAAAAATCACTACACCATTAATAAATCCATCAAAGGCAGATTTACCGATTTTGCTTTAATAAATCCTTCAGAAATAATCGATAATAATTTTCTCATAATACTGTTTGGCTATGAGGATTGACACGGACGAAAGTACACTCAAAAATCACGAAAATTTCTTAAAAAACATTGCAATAACAACCTAATTGATGGACAATTGTAAACAGGCACCCACAAGTCAAGTCAAGAATGACAAACGTCACGGCAGGGCCGGATTTTTCAATGAACTCGTTCGTCAACATTCGTAGATGATCATGCAAAATGTTTGTTGGTTTTTGGGTTAAAATATCTGCACTAAATGTACTTACGTGTTGGGTGAATCTCCTTTACATTGGTAGCCAACACAATCAATCTGCATTACACTGTATAGGATCACCGAACTAACAAACACACCTATCTATAATGAACAAAAATCCGGCCCTGTAAGACATGCGAAACGACAGCTGAACGAACCTCCCACTCTCCATAGGGCCGATTGCGTCACTCACCGTTTTGGCGGGTGATTTGAATGTTTGAACTTTAGTTATTTATTGCGACGTTAATATTTATCGTATGCAAAAAAAAATTGTAGGGATACATTTCCAGTCTAATAGATTATTTTGATGCAATAAAAAAAAAACGTGCAAGAGGCCCATTGTAGGGTTTTTCGTGAAGTTTTGTGCTATTGAGTCAAATATTTTCTGAACTGTCAAATGTCAAAATTATTGACATAACTTACTTTTTTTTAAATGGCACAACCTATATATCATTTCATATTTAAAGATTCACCTTTTTTCTAATCACAAAAATATAGGACACATGCCCATTCTATTCAATAATTAAGATGAAATTGATATAAATCTGGTTAATATTGTAATTTACAGACGTGTTTAATTTTGTTCCTAATAATAATTGTTATAGTTCTTGTTCTGAATATTAACCAAGATATAGAAGATTTTCTGGTTTGTTAATACAGCATTTTGATAAATGGCTCAAATCGAGAAGTGACACATCCATTTATTTTCACCAACTTACTGTGAAGGAACCGTATTCACTTAGAACATTTAACAATTCGAGTGCAACCATGACAATAATTGGAAACAAATGAATAAACAAGTGTATCTTCATGCTGGAAAATTACTATTCCTACCAATTTGCGCTAAACTATTGAATAAAAAGAGCATGTGTGTTATGTTTTCGTGATCAAAAAAATGATGCCCTTCTAAATATGTGATGATATACAGTGCGGCTCTAAAAGGCCCCCCCCCCCTTTTTTTTAATGTGTGCACCAAAAATTTTGAAACTCGGCATACTTCAATTGCGGTCGAAATACTACTTTTTGATGTTACTGACGTACTTTTAGTATTCAAGATGGCGACTGGGCGCCATTTCGAAACATTTTTTTAAATGGAAAGGGAGGTCGTGTGACACATCATTCAAGAGGTCTTATCGAGTAAATTATTGTGTAAAAATTTCATAGGATTAAACGCATCCGTGCGGATATGACAGCCTGCCAAACTTTTAGTTTTTAAAAATGTCGTTTACATCAAGTTTCAATTTTTTAACGAGCTGACACATCAGATTCCGGAAAAATGATGGTGAACCTTAGCAAAACAGTACAGGTTAACAAATGGGAATGCTGATACAAAGCGGATAAAGAATTTCAAGATGATAAAAAAATTTGGAAAGCATTTATTAGCATTATAATACTAAAATCTAAATTAAGATGGAGATACAGTTTCCACACTACCTCGCCACAGCACTAAAGTTTAACCAAATTTGAAAATCTTGAAACGATATGAGCCAGTTGTTTGATCATTGTGTTAATAAGGAAGTGTTACAAAAATGCCTAATTCGCGTCCCCTCGCAGAAAAAATTGATGCAATTTTTATTTATGGCGGAAATCGTAATTTCCATGAGACGGAAAGAATCTTCAATGAGCGCTTTCCAAACCGTCCTATATGCAGGAAATATCTTCGCGAATTAGTGCGGAAATTTATCGAGACTAGGTAGTGTTCATAGCTTGAAGAATCAAGGGCGACCATCTATTTCGGAAGATAAACAAATTGCAATCATTGGTGAGATGGTGGTAAATCCTGAACAGTCGACTTCTCAGGTTGCAGACATCTGTGATACTTCGTCTGCTTCTGTAAAACGATTGCTGAAAAAACAGAAATTGTATCCTTATAAATTTCAAATGATGCACCAGTTGACTGAAGATGATCCTGACAGACGTGTGGAATTTTGCGAAATTATGACCGATAGAAGGCCGAGAATCGAGATACGTTCAAAATATTTGTTTAAGTGACGAGTGAACTTTCTTTTTAAATGGCCGTGTACACAGGCAAAAGGTTCGTTATTGGAGTGACGTAAATCCGCATGTTTTTAGGGAAACCCACACGCAATATCCCGAAAAGGTTAACGTATGAGCTGGCATATTGGGAAACCATATTGTTGGTCCTGTTTTCATTCATGAAAATTTGACAGGGGACCTGTATTTGAACTTTTGAAACTACAATAGAGCCGTTGATTGTACAAATACGTCAGAATAATCCCAACGAATTTGGCAGGGCACCAATGTTTCAACAGGATGGTGCGCCTTCTGATTTCAGCAGAAATGTAAGGCAGTATTTGGAGATTACTTACCCCAATCGTTGGATTGGTCTTCGGGGTCCTACCGAATGGCCTGCCAGGTCGCCCGATTCAACACCATTGGACTTTTTTTCATGGGAATATTTAAAACAGAAAGTATATGCAACACAGCCAGACTATCTTTTGGATCAACAGCAAAGAATTACTGCTTTTTGTCAAAATATTAATGTCGGTTCTTTCGAAAAAGTCCGTCAGGAGTTCTCAGACAGATTATTTCATTGTTTGGGGGTCAACGGAGGACATTTTCAACATTTTTCACAATAAAAATTGAAGTATGCTTTCTTTGTTCTTATTTCACGAATTTGTTTATCTTCTTTGCTTGACAGTCTGTCATATCCGCACGGATTCGTTTAATCCTATGAAATTTTCAAACAATAATAAAGGTCTTAACGAGTAGCGTTAAGACCTTTCGAATGATGTGTCAGACGAGGGGGGTCGTCCATTCAAAAAAATGTTTCAAAATGGCGTCCAGCCGCGATCTTGAATACTGAAAGTACGTCAGTAACATCAAAAAGTAGTATTTCGACAGCAATTAAAGTATGCCAATTTTTAAAATTTTTGGTGCACACATTGAAAAAAAAGGGGGGGGGGCCTTTTAGAGCCGCACTGTATAGGGTGTGCCATTCAAAAAAAAAAGTGAGCTATGTCAATAGCTTGGACATTTGACAGTTGAGAAAATATTTGGCTCAATAGCACGAAACTTTACGAAAAACCCTACAATTCCTTTTTTTGTTCGACCTTTTAGCTCAAAAAATAAATATTCTACATCCTTTTGAAAGTGTGACAAATCAAATTGAAAGCACTGTACAGTGGAAAGCATATCGACGCTTGATAGGAGAAATGTATAATACGCCATTTTTGGCAAAAATGAGTTATTTATATCACCCTGTTCGGCTTTTTTTTTGTGCGTCTTTCTATTCATGTTTCGTCGAAATCAGAGAATATTTTGGCGTATAATACATACTGAAATAATGTTATGATTCAAGAAGAAAAATAGGCATAAAAGGACGTGTTTTTGATCAAAATTTCAAAATTGGCTCATCAAACACCCGATAACACCAACAGTTGGCGAATAAATCATTGTCGCATTCCAAAAACTTCCTTACTGGGATTTAAATCAAAATTGCTTTGAGCATTCTACTTCTGAAATGGCTTTTTAAACAATTCAACGTCCGGTGCATGAACGAAAAATGTCGCATGATACATTTTGACTTGACTGCAAGCAAGACAATTCAGGTAAAATCCATAAAAAAAAAATCCTTGGAACCGTCTCTTTGATAGGTTCGGGGAACAAACTCTATGTACTTTATAGAGTTTGTTCCCCGAACCTATCAAAGAGACGGTTCCAAGGATTTTTTTATCTCTTCGCGTTTGTTTCATTATGCCCATTGATAGTTTTTGAATAGTGTCACCCTGTGTAATGTAGAATATACGGCCTTTGTTCATTGAACGAAAAAAAAACACACACAGAAAACGTCTGTTCGAATGGAAATGAGGGTGAATCTAAATAAAAAGTGAACAGAGCGAACCAAAAACTAAGTTTTCAGTGAAGGTTTTTTTAGTGGACAGCTCAGTAAGTTTTCGTACATTTTGATTTTTCATCCTGTCTCAAAAATGTATAGTCCATCACGACAAAACTGTTGATGGCGTTTCAAATGAAAATTTGTTGTTATACCGGAGTGCAGTCTGTTTTCGTGGGATTTGATAAACGGACTCCACTGTATTTCTTGATTTAACCTAAAAAAACCATTATTTTTGTTGTGGCATGATGAGTTCTTCCCATTAGGATCAAAGTTTATACCTACATAATCCTAGTTCTTGATGAAGAACAGACTTTTTCATCAATCACCATCATTTCATTCATATAGGTACAGCTTCATTAAATAAAACCTTCAGATCAGCTATAGGGAACTTGCCCATTTTTTCTTTATCTTATTTATTTATTTTAGAGTGTGGATTCATGTCTAAAAACACCGTATACCAAATATCAGCCCCTAAATCGCACTAGCTACTTCACAATAGTTAATCAAAATTGACATCGACTTTGTGAAAATTCAAACGAAGCAAAAAACGCGGAAAAGTTTTGACGTCATAACGTATCTTTGGCTACCATTTGAATGTTTTAAGTCTGATGTGACATTGAGTTAGTTTATTTCATAGTTTTTGCAGAAATCTAGGATGGTTTATATAAATATTGCATTTTGCCGCTGTGTTCGATTTCAACTTTGTAATTTCCAAACAAATTTTCATTCGCGTGTCTGATGACAAAAAGTGGCGAATAAAATAACTTAGAGCATGCGAAAGCAATGAGGGAAATTATTTCGTTAAAAAACAGTGCTATTGACGTGTGTGTGGAGATCATTTTTATGTGTGTATGTATTTTGACAAAAAATACCATTACCTAATTATTGTGTTTTTAGATTTTGAGAGATTTTATTCTTGGGTACATACTACTACAGACAGATTACAAAAATGAACCTTTTTACTTTATTTTACCAGTATACAGTATGTCCGGCGATAAGGTATACAAAAGGACAAATTATGGACCAAAATTTTTATTTCTCGAGAAAGTAATTTTTATAAAAAATGTTGCATGTTGCGAAAATATGATTGACGATGAAAAAAAAAATATTTTATACAAGAATACCCTTCAGAAAAAAAGTTGGAAGATAATCTCTTTTTCAAGGGAAAAGCGTGAATTACCTCGCCATATTTGAAAGTTTCTGGCAAAAAGAAAAAAATTAATTGGAAAGCCAATTTTTTTCTATTCAAATCTGTCTTTCACTAAAAAGTGGTTTATGGTGTTTGGGTGATCATCATTTTCGTAAGGTATCGATTGGTTTACAAACATATTTGTATGAATTACGCCTCAACTTATATTACGTATATTTCGTGACTGGCTTGTAATTGCGAAGGAAAAGGTGGTGGGGAGAAGTCAAAAAAAAGAGGCCTTTCGTTTTTGACTGCTACCCACCACCTTTTCCCTAACTTATAATCACTAATAATTATTGGTTTATTTTATTTTATTTTTCCAAACACGTTAAAAGTATAATTTTTTGCGCCTTCTTCGAAATACATAATTGAAAAATGTGACTTCTTTGATGCATTATTAACACTGTAAACCAATAGAATTTCTCAAATTTCTTCAAAGTTACATCTTTGATAAAAACTTCTGAATATAATGTAGGTTTTTCTCTCTTGAAATAAATTGATTCTCCAACTTCTCAAAGACCCTGTACAAAATTTGTTTTTTTTTCCATCGACAATCGTTTTTCTTCAGTAAGCAGAAATTCTTATAGAGAATGACTTTTCTCGAGAAATTATAGTTTTGGTCCATTAGTCGTTTTGTATACCTCATCGCCGGAAATACTGTAGGATACTGGTAAAATGAAATAACAAGGTCCATTTTTTTAATTTGTAATATGCGGAGTAATACGTACCTAAGAATAAAATCTCTAAAAATGTAAAAACACCATTAATGGTATTTGTTTGTTTTTATTCACCTAGGAAATCCAGTTACCTATGGAAAAAGAATAATAGATTAAATAAAGCACTGTACGGTTCCCTTTCTTAGACACTGATAAATTGAAAGGGTGGAATTTATGTTTCTTTGGCCCTCTCAACGCTGAGAAAATACCAGCCTCTTCAGCATTTCTCTGGAGCAGATTCTGGGATTTTCAATTACAACTATTTGTTGAAACATTCATCCCTGCAGCTTCATTTAGTCTAAAATCATTTTCATTTTTTTGGTTTGTAAAACTACCATTGATTCCCAAATTATCATAATAAAGCCTCTTCAAAGTTGACAATTATGGCAGACGATGTTCAAAATGTCTGTAAAAAAATTCTCAGCAGATCTTACAACATTTTTATTGCTTTATTGCATTTTTTGTACTGTTTGCTCAACGCTTTTTTGCGGTTAAGTCATAATCTTCTGCTATTCAAGGAGAATAAATCCATTATTGTGAAAAAATGTCAAAATGTGCCGAAAAAAGTTGACAGTTGACGTAACCTTCTATCCAAATGACAGAAGAGCTCTTGAAAAGTGTAGACAGAAAAGTGCAAACCATTTTCCTCTAACTTGAATAGTTTGAGTTTTATAGCATGTCAAAGTTGCAAAAATGCCATTTTTAAAACGCGATATCTCGATAACGGTTGAATTTAGGAACATTAGTTGTATCACAATTTTTGTTCCAAATTGAAGAAAGAATTGAAATATCAATTAATATACAGGGGGCTACATTTAAAAAAATCATACTTTTTCGTGTCATACTTTTGTGACGCACCCTGTATGTTTCCAAATATTTTCAGAATGTGCGCTATTTACACCCCTAACCTGTGACGCATATTGATATTGATATTTTTCATATCCTATATGATAAAACCTACTTTACTCTATCGTTGGGACACCCTGTACAGTTTGATGCCTTCTGTTTCGTTCACTCTTCTTCTTTCGGCTACTTGCAGATCTATCGGTATGATCCCTGTAATAACTTGCAGTGATTTTGTGGAGGCTGTTCGATAGGCGCTGGCAACTCTCAAAAGAATTTTTCTTTGTGCCCTTGTCATTTTGTCTTTATATTTTCCAACATTCATCGCCTCATGTCAAACTGATGCTCCGTATAGAAGGATTGAGTGGACAACCCCGCTTAACGCCCATCTTTTGCATTCCCGAGGGCCTCCTAGGTTGGGCATTAGCTGGGATATCGATGTTATTATTTGTTCTGATCTTTTTATGACTTCGTTGAAATGGTCATTGAAGGTTCTGTTGGAACTAAGTATGATCCCCAAGTACTTCAGATACTTGCTAGGAGTTATGGTTATCCCGTTTATCTTGAAAACTATATTAGCTCTTTGTCTTCCACCTTTCAAAATTATTGCCTCTGTCTTTTCCGGAGCAAGTTCGAGTTCGTGTTGCAGCAGCCACCTGTTGATTCTCCATAATGCCTCGTTGACTCTACAAGACAGGACATCCGCGTTCTCTGCTCTCACTAAGACGGCCAAATCATCAGCAAAGCAAATCGTCTTAACCTTGTCTCCCAGGTCTTCTCTGAGTATCCCGTCGTACAGAATATTCCACAGCATCGGGCCTAGAACAGAGCCTTGCGGTACTCCACACCTCATCTGCTTTTCGGCACCTGCGATCTTTAGCATCCGATTTTGGAAGTAGCTTTCTATTTTGTTGATAAGGTACTCTGAGCTGTTCATGTCTTTCAGCTTCTGGATGACGATACTCCATGTGGCTGTGTTGAAAGCATTTCTGATGTCCAATGTGACTAGCGTGCACTATTTCTCCTCGGCGTCTTGAGTTGCTTTTAATACGGATTCGACGGCCTGTACTGTTCGTTTCTTCTTGACAAACCCAAATTGATCTTCCGATAGACCACCGTTTTCTTCAATTTCTTGTTCTAATCTGGCTCCTATCATGGTTTCAAAATGTTTACCCATGGTGTCCAGGAGGCAGATTGGTCGAAATGATGAGTTATTATTCACGGATTTTCCACTCTTTAATAAAAGACAGACTCTGGCTATTTACCATCTGTCTGGAAACAGTTGTTTTTGATGTAATTTATTCAGTACTGCCAATACAAAATCTGGGGTTGTGTCAATAGCCTCTTTTACTACTTGAGGTGGTAAGTCGTCTGGCCCCGGGGCTTTTCCAATCTTCATCGAATTTTTTGCAATGGAGAGTTCCTCTATCGTAAACGGCTGCACGTTTCCAACAACTTTTCCCTTGGTCCACTGGTCACTTTTATGTGGAAACAGCGTTTCCACTATATCCAATTTTCTTTCTGTTGGCAGGTTATAGGGCATGGTCGGGTTCATGAGGTGTTTCAGCGCAATTTTGTAACCGTTTCCCAATGGATTGTTGTCTAACTGTTTACAGAGGTCTTTCCAGTGTTGCGTTTTGGATATATTTATTAGTTTCTTAAGTTCCCTTTTTTGATATTTGTATTCTTGGGCTAGCTCCTGGTGGCCAACAGTATTTTCTGGTGATCGTGCCTTCTGTCGTGTCAAATTTCTTCTGGTGATTATGAATTCTCTTCTTTTGTCTTCAATGTCAAGGTTCCACCAGTAAGGGACTTTCGCGTTTTTGGTGCCTCCTCGAACTATACAGCTTGATGTGTATGTCGATTTCAGTATTCCCATGTACTTCTCGATGCTGATAGCTTCGGAGTTATCAATAGTGCCCATTTTATCCATAAGTTTTTGGCAGAAAACCTTTTCCTTTAAGATAAACTTTTGTCTTTTCGTCTGTTTTTGTTGGGGTTTTGTTTTATTATCTATTTCGAAGACTATAAAACTATGGTCACTAAACGGTTCGTCGTCAAGTACTGCCTAGTTCTGGATTTCTCTGGCCACCCCCGGTGTTGAACAAGTCACATCTATAAAGGACTGGCTTTGTCCTCTTACGAAAGTTGGCTTCCCTCCTTTGTTCTGTGCGACAAGGTCTAGGGCGTCCATCCACCCTGTGAAGAAATCACCCCGTTTATCCGATACAGTTGAAGAGTTTTCCGATTCGGTTCGCTAGCTACGATGATATTCACCAGCTACCGTCTTGATATGACGAATGCCATATCATGGGCTGGTCTTGATCTGTTCAAGTTTGTTTGTAATGTTTTCATTACTAACGTTATTCGTCCTTAGATATCAACCTATTTAATGTTCTTTTAAATAGGGGACATTTAGCCGAGTCGGGTCTATGCCCGTCGGACCGACAATGTATGCAGTGAGGTTCCTTTGTGCATACTGACGCCTTATGCTCTTTCGAGCTACAGTTATAACAAATTTCTGTGCAGTCTTTATTGGTGCAGTTGTGAGCTTTTTGGCCGGGTTTTAGGCACTTGAAGCATCTATCGATCTGCACTCTTTCTCTTATTGTGCAGTTCACACACCCTATTCTTATTTTATTTCTTGTGAGTTGGGATATGTCTACAGTATTTTTCAAGGTTATTGTTACTGCTTGGTTTCCGTCCCTCATTGGTCGTAATGCGCCTACCGTAAGGTCATCCTCGGTAGCATTTATCAGGTTCCTTAGCTCTTCTTTGACCTCAGTCCCTGTGATTGTTTCATCAAGTCCATAAATGTGTAGTGTCTTGTTTGCCTTTTTAACGATAACTTTGGATTCCGTCAGTTGCTGTTTAATTTCTTTGCCCAGAACATCCGACGCCCCATGGCCTTTTTTAAAAATGAGTTGTGGGTCTCCTGCTGCAGTTTTTCTGAACCTATCGACTTTTACGCCCATTTTCTTGATATCGATTTTTTCATTCAAGTTTCTCACTAGTTCAGCGTAGCTTTTGTTCCCTGCTTCTATTATTATGTCTTCTCTGGGTGATTTGTATTTTTTCTGGACTGTCGATTCTTGGCGCGCGATTGGTTGTTCATCTTAGGTGTCATATATTGTACCTTGGTTTCAGTTTTGCGCATTACATGTTCTGTGATCTTTTGTACATAATCTCTATTGAGTCCTTCTGGTGTTACCAATGAGAGTTCCCTTATGTTTTTTTTTTGTATCTATTATGTTCTTCATCGATTGAATCAGAGTGTGGAGTTTGGCCATATCATTTATCCCATTCTGGTCGACTGTGTAGGGAAGTAGGTAAATAGTTTTTTTTCGAACTACTTTTGTTCTGCTGCCTGTTGTTTCACTTACGATAAACTCAATTTTGCCATCTTCGCACCCCTTCTCAATTATCTCTCTGATTTCAGGGAATTTATCGTATGCTTCTTTTGCTATTCCCCTCCTGGGATCAATGAGAAGGGCTATGTCTTCAAGTCCTGAGGCTTTGAATGGGTTTCCCTTCACAGCCTTCACTGTCTTGAAAACACTCTCTGGCCATTTTTTATCAATAACTCTGGTAAGCTCCTATCCAAGATCGTCTGTACCGTCTGCATATCCTGCTTGTTTGGGTCTTCGTCATCCGTTTGTGTTCCCATCTCCCTTGTCTTGATACGTTTTGGTATATCAAGCTGGAGGGTCTTTGCCTTAGTGACTTCGTTTCTGCTTCCCGGTACTTGGTTAGCTGCCTTCTTTCCTTTCGGATAAAACCCAAATTCCTTATGTCTCCGGCATAGAACATCAATTTGGAAAGAAATGTTTCCAACAGCTCTCTTGATGTCCGCTTTTGTGTTTGGAACACTTTTTATTACTCCTTGGAGATTGTTCACAGTTTTCTTCAGCTTGTCGAACATTTCTTGAAGTTCGTTGCTTTCATCGTCCTCTCTGTTTCTTTTCAAGGTTGCTTCTTCCTTTCTGGGCGTTTGACCAATATCGCTCGTTGCACTATTAATTGAACTATTAGATCCTCTCCTTGATGCCGGTGGTGACCACGAGACAGATGATCTTCTTGCAAAAGGGTCTTCTATATCAAAATGCCAGGATTTGTTGGATTTATTATCAACATATTCCAGCATATCCGAATGATCTATTTCGCGGTAGTTTTCTGTCGCACCAGTTTGGTCCGCTTGACCACCTCCATGGGCGCGTACTGGAGTTTCCGATTCCCCCTGCACCGTATCTAAATTTTCTTTCGTCTTCTCATCCATCATATTGTTTTTGTTTGTTTTTTTTTTTGGGGTTGCCTCCCTAGGCTGGCTGCCTTCTCTTCGGCTATTGAGTCCAACCCACCCATCTGCCACCGCCCGCTCTGGGTCAGTCGCTGTGGCCTCTCTCTAAGTCTGGTTTCTCCACTTTGACCTTTCCGGCATGGGTGACCCTACCAGTAGCTGCGCTACCGCCGACATAGCTCTCAGGTTCATTGAAACACGCAAGCCCTACCGGTACGTCAAACCGAAGATGCCATCGGCGGAGCCAAAAATATTGAGTGCAAAACCCGTACGGACGCCAGTGGTAAAAATAATAAAATTGTTTGTACAGGGTGATTCATTTTCAGCGACAGGGTGCAAGTTCTCGTTAAATATTCATCGTAGAGACTTGCGGCAAAAAATTTTATTACCAAAACGGCCAAGAGAAAAACCTGGAAAATATTTTCAAGTTACTGGAATGGTCACTAGGGGGCGTAACAACCAACACCAAGTAGAAAAATATGATTTTTATGGAATTTTGTCCAATGAGAATATATCGATGAGCTTATTTTCGGATTAACTGACTATTTACCTACACTTTTTGTCAAAAACGTTTTTTTTCTATCTATCATAATAAAGTGGTGGGGGAAGTTCAATTGTTTTATTAAACAAACGGAGCTCCCGTTTCGCTTGACCGATTTAAACGAGCTTGGGCGCATATGAAAGAGCATGATCTGCACTTCAAAAAACTTTTTTGGTTTTGAATTTTTGACCTTCGCCGTCGCCGCTAGATGGCGTTAACTGAAATGGTAGCATGTTTTTGAGTTTTTTCAAAAAAAATCAAATGAAATGTTATATTAATTTTTATATATTTTAAAAGGGGATACATTTTCCAATAAAGAAAAACAAAACAATTAATGATTTTTTTTGTTTTTTTTTTATTTTTTTTGTTTTTTTTGTTTTTTCTATAGGCAAATTAATCCCTTTTTGAAATATATGAAAATGGATATACCATTACATTTGATTTTTTTGAAAAAAAAACTGAAAATATGCTACCATTTCAGTTAACGCCATCTAGCGGCGACGGCGAATGTTACAAATTAAAAAGCAAATGAGCATTTTATAGCGCAGACTATTCTCTTTCATATGAGCCCAAGTTCGTTAAAATCGGTCAAGCGAAACGGGACAAATCTCCGTTTGTTTAATAAAACAATTGAACTTCCCCCACCACTTTATTATGATAGATAGAAAAAAACGTTTTGGACAAAAAGTGTAGGTTTATAGTCAGTAAATCTGAAAATGAGCTCATCAATATATTTTCTTTGGACAAAATTCCATAGAAATCATATTTTTCTACTTGGTGTTGGTTGTTACGCCCCCTAGCAACCCTTTCAGAACTATTTTCCAGGTTTTCCCCTTGGCCGCTTTAGTCAAAAACATTTTTGCCGCAAGCCTCTACGATGAATAGTTTACGAGAACTGGCACCCCGTCGCTGAAAATGAATCACCCTGTACATCACAAAATGCATATTGATGCATAGAATACGTTTATCCAATGCCATTAAGATATCTGGAATAGTAGCAAAGTAATTTTTAAAAAAATTATCAATTTTTTAAAATTTCAACACCCTGTATCTTGAAAATTAGGCTCTTGTGGACCTGTGTCCATATGACTTTTTTGTCTTAAAATCAATCAATCAATTCAAGGATTATCACCCTTGAGTATCGGCATTCATTTGATAAACACCCTGTATAAGGGGGTTTGACACGCAAAATTCAAATCTGGCCTTCGTATGATTCTTACTAGTAGGGGGCGCCACTTACACACCTTTTCACTCATTGAAATATTCATAACTTTTCGGTACACACCCGTACATTCTTTTTGAATTGGAAAAGCGTTTTCTCCGTCCTTTTTACACAAAAAATGTATACTTTGTAGAAGTGGATGGGAGTAACCTTTTTCAAGATATTTGCACTTTGAGTAAACCATGCAATGAGCTTTTAAATGGAAAATTTTGAATATAAACCTTGTGGGCTTTGAAAACGGCGTTATCATGGTAATTTTCACAGTTTGATTGAATCTTCGATATTTCTTGATAAAAAAAAGTTCTAATTTTATATATTTTCTTTATTTTTCCTATTTTTTCTTCATTTTGTTTTAATAAGAAACATGGAATATTTAGTCACTTTTCAACATCACCATGACAGCGGCGTTTTCAAAACCACCTCTTAGTACGAAATGCGGTTTTCAATCTGAAAAAAAATGGTGCTTTGAAACTTCCAAACACTTCCGGAGATGTCCGACAATAATCGATTTGTTCGAAATACTTTCTCATTTTGTCCTGAATTTATTTGAAGAGATGACTGAAGACGAGTATCTCTTTCATTGTCACTTTTTCTGCTCTTCAAGATAGCATGATCAAAATTGAAATCCGACGTTTCGAATTCTCGCAACCACCATCAACTTTTTTTTTCTAATACGAACCCAACTTTGTTAATTCATTTTTAGATAAGTCTTCGCTTCTCGAAAGTAGTGATGCACCTTTTTTTTATTTTTTTTTTTTTAAATTTTTTCTACTTTCTCTTTGTGACATATCATTTTTTTTAGAAAGCGAAGTGTTATTCAAAAATGCATACACTCGAATTTGTAACACCCTGTATTTTTCTAATACCGCATTTCGTACTAAGAGGTGGTTTTGAAAACGCCGCTGTCATGGTAATGTTGAAAAGTGACTAAATATTCAATGTTTCTTATTAAAAAAAAATCAAGAGAAAATAGAAAAAATAAAGAAAATATATAAAATTAGAGCTTTTTTTATAAAGTAATATCGAACATTCAACACAATCAAACTGTAAAAGAAGAAAAAACACTTTTCCAATTCAAAAAGAATGTACAAATGTGTACCAAAAAGTTATGAATATTTGAATGAGTGAAAAGGTGTGTAGGTGGCGCTCCCTACTAGTAAGAATCATACGAAGGCCAGATTTGAATTTTGCGTGTCAAACCACCCTTATACAGGGTGTTTATTGATTGAATATCGATACTTAAGGGTGAAAATACTTGAATGATTTTAAGAAAAAAAGTTAATTATGTACATCCGCAAGAGCCTAGTTTTCAAGATACAGGGTGTTGAAATTTGAAAAAATAAATGATTTTTTTATAATTATTACTTTGCTACTATTCCAGATATCTTTATGAAATTTGATAAACGTATTCTATGCATCAATATGCATTTTGTGATGTACAAACAATTTCATTATTTTTACCAGTGGCGTCCGTACGTGTTTTGCACTCAATATTTTTGAAGAAAAAACTTGTACGTCACTGCTTTCTTTCTAAATAAAAACAATTTTTGAAATTCCTATTTATCACTGAGCCAATTTGTTCTCTTGATTTTTTTTTTCGTCCGGCGCATGGTTTTCGCTTAAAAAAATAAAATCTACTTAATTACATTGACGACCTGCTTTGTTTTCCGATATTTTCAAATCAGTGGCGCCCTCTCTAACATTCCCATGCATGTTGATTCCCATGCATGCATGCATGATGCATAGAAGACGTGTACCAAATTTCAGAAAGATATCTGGAATAGTATCAAAGTAATTATTTTTTTTTGAATGTCAACACCCTGTATCTTAAAATCTAGGTTTTTGCGGACCTATGTCGATATGAACTTTTTGTTTTAAATCATCCAAGGCTTATCATGCTTAAGTATCGGCATTCAATTAATAAACACTCTGTATACCAAATTTCAATAAATTGGCTTCATTATTGCAAAAGTTATTTGAAGAAATCCAAAATTAATATTTACCTTTGAAATCTAGGCGAACATGGATTGGACACAAATTTTCTCAGGCAACCCTATACTGGTGGATAGGGAATTATGAGCTTTCTTAAAAAAAAAAAAACAATCAAATAACAGATGAGGGTATATTTACAAAGCCTGTCCACCTATTTGTACCTGGCAACCTCAAAGGTGTACCCAAAGGAAAGTGGGCAAACCTATATTTTTCCAATTCTTTGTGCAATTTTCTTTCGACTAATGATCGATTTTCATCAATAACAAATTAGGGAAGTTGATCAAAAAAATTAATCCAAGTAAATATTATTCAACAGTGAAGGCCCATGCACGATTTATCGATGAACAAATTATCTAACATATAATCTTTATCATGATCAAATAACAGATGAGGGTGGATATTTCTAATACCAGATCTTGTACTATAATGAAAGAAACAATAAAATTACTTTATTGCATGTCGATCGGGTCCATCGCGTGAAAAAATATGTATTGTTGTTGGCCCGTTCACGCCTTCGTAGAATCCCTATGTTCCGTCTTAAAAAAAAAGGCATTGTTTATTGTAAACTAGTGAAATGCTTCAGAATCAGTAAAAAGCATTCTTCTAGTCTGAAATATTAATATTCAGATCCTAAAATACGTTTTTATAAAAAATTGTGATCGAATGTTTCCGGTTATCATCGCATGTGGGATATTGTCTACTTCGGGTTGTTTCTTGCCCCATTCCCACTAGAAAGAGTCAATCACTCAGAAGTGCTTTCGGACGGCAGGCGTTTAGGTGCAATCGTGCAAATCCTTTCGCTGTGCTGTTTGTGGATAAAGCTTGATAAAGTGCGTCGCGTCGTTGTAGCAATAAACTATCAACAATAACGAGGAATAATAATGGAATTTGTAGAAGCCCTTAAAAATTAAAAAAACTTTTTTCGCAGTTAAAAAACGACTTTTAATTATTTTATTGAAAACCCTTTTTTGCAACAAAAAACAATATTCTAATTACTATGATATATTTTTTAATGATCAAAATACAGTTTACTACCAGAATATGAAAAATTTTAATACTCAAAAGATAGAATTGCCATTTCCGAAACATTTCTTTTTGATATAAAGAATATCATAAGATGAAGCGTATTGATATTGACCGAGCAGGTCAAATGTGTTGAAAACAGGAGCTGCGTTTGTGTTAATTCAAAATATTATACTTCGTGCATTTTCTAAAGATAGTATAAATTAGAGCAAGAAAAAGTACATCACCAGCCACCATACTTTATCTTCAAGTATTTCTATTTGAAAACTATGGACCGGAAAACAAGACCGTTTGTTTTGTCAACATTTCATTTTTAATCTATTCGCATAATAGTTATTTATCTAACGCATCCTTGTTATAGGTGTCATTATTGATGTCATTTTGGACAAGTAGAGTGACAAATAACACACTAGTCACTAGGGAGTTATGGATTATAACTCACGTTCCCGTGGCAAAGAAACAAACAAGCTTTCATGTTTCCGTGGTAACCAAACAAACACTAACCTAAACTGCCAAGCATAAAATCCGGGTCACCCGATAATTTGCAATGATTTTTGAAATTTGAAAATTTCGCTTGTTGGTTTGGGGTGTGGCATAGTTTGCTTACATTAGACGATGATTTTGTTATGATTGATTGAACAAAAACCGAGTTTTTGTTATTTTGTTCAAAGTTTGACAAAAAAGGTTCCCTCACCCAAATTCTTGAAAACCATCATCAGCATATTGGTGCATTCCATGCGTGGTTTTATCTCTCAATTGCGAATTTTTTGCGATAGTATTGATGATATTGCAAAGTGAAACGGCCATAAATCCTGTTGCTGCGGCACGAATTGTGGCAGCCTTAGAAGTTGGCCGCGGTCAACGTGAAACCTCGAGAAACTTTGGTGTGATTCTCTCCAGCGTGCAACGCGTATCGCAACGATACGGAGAGACTGGTCTGCTCACCTGAAGACCTGGCTCAGGATGAGAAAGACGAAGAACAGCTAAAGACGATCGCTTTCTCGTTGCTTATGCATTAAGAAACCGAACGGTTATGGCAGTGTACAGGGTGATTCACTATATATTGACCCCCCCTCTAACTCATTTTTAACAAAGTCTACACAAAGAAGTTTGACACAAAAGTGGTTGAGATTATACTAAATTTTTTACATCTGGCAGTATCATTTATACAGGGTGTCCCAGAAGCTTTCTACAGCACCCAGCTTTGAAATTTCGAATGGGACGCCCTTTATTTTATTTTGTTTTTGAATTCCTCATTGAATTCTAAGTCAAATCTGTGTAAGGTATATATATTTTATCTTTTGCCGTTTTCGAGATAAAGGCTGTTAAATTTTGTGAAAAATACAAAATTCCCTATTTTGTTCCCCCTCTAACACATTTTATACAAGGTGAACGAAAAAAAGTTTTTTAAAAAAGTTGTTTGGTTTATACTAAATCTTTTGAATTGAGGGGTATTTCACAAAGGTACAAGTTTGTTAGTAACAAGTAAATTTTGAAAAATTTAGCAAAATATGTGGCTACTGGCGTTTCACAAATCAACAAGTCTTCTCTTGTAATAACAAGAGAATTTCTACAACTTAACAAGTGAAGTACCTGTAAACAACTATAAATTTGCCAGTAACTAGCTAGTGGAGTGGTTGCAACTGACACTTGTTATGGACTCAGTTTTTTCTACCTAACTTGAAAGGTAGGTAAATAGTTTTACAAGTTTTAAATATTTTTATCTAAGGTTGCAACTAAATGTGGTTCACTAGTTCCTTGTCAGAAAATGAAAACGAAAAAATCATTCAACGACGGCGACGTATAAAAGTGTTTAGGCCTAGAATAAGCTGTGATTTCACTCATTATTCGAGTTTGATGAAAGTTTCAGGATGACTTCTGTTCAAATGGAACTTCGTATGGATATTGGGGCCATGCTTCTTCATCCAACTGACCGGTCTCACGCGCTAACAACAAAGATGCAGATTTGTATTGCATTACACTGGCTAGGTAATGGAGTGCAATACCATGCCATATCAGATGCACATGGGGTTAGTAAAGCAAGTGTTTGCAGATGTGTTAAAAGTGTGGTGTATGCAGTCAACGAAATAAGATTTCCCCAAGTTGTTACTTGGCCTGAAAATATTTTAAATGTTTCGGCAGGATTTTTTGGAACAATAGGATTTCCCCAAGTTATTGGGTGCGTTGATAGGACACTAGTGAAAATAGATGCTCCAACCGAAAACGAACCTGCATTTGTTGATCGCAATGGAAACCACTCTATAATTGCATGATTGTTTGCGGACCAGATTTGGAAATTTATTATGCTAGTGCTAATTGGCCAGGAAGCGTACATGATGCTCGAGTTTTGAGAAACAGTGCCCTTTTTCAACAAATGGAAAAAGGTTGTCGTCCAATTCCATATGCAGTTTTACTTGGGGACTCGGTCTACCCATCACTGGAATGGCTTCTGACTTCCATTGAAGTAAATATTGATGAAGCCAGTGATGCCTACAATAGAGCGCATGAAAAAACAAAACGTTGAAAATAGACGTTGAAAATAGAATTGGAATTTTGAAAGAAAAGTTTCCCTTTCTCAACTATCTCCGTGTGTCTTCTGTATATGCAGCTAATGTATTTAAATGTTGCACAGCCCTTTACAATATCTCGCCACAAGTGAATAACGAACCTAATGAAAATGAGAATAATAATAATATAGTTCGCCACATTCGTGGTAATGCTAAAAAAAAAGCAACAAGAATTATTAAACTATTTTAGAAACAGTATGGATAATCAATTGTATTTCAAGATGTTGATAATAGAAAGTTTGTCACCTACTGCAAAATATTGTTTTATTACAAACAAAAACTGTTACTTATAATTTGTTGGTGGGAAATCTATTTATACTTAATTAATACTCTAGAATTATTGTCAATAATATCCTCAATAACAGCCTTCTCTTTGTTGATAATGTACTCAGGTGAAGAAAATTCTTGCCTGAATATTGACGGGGGAAGCTGCAGCTCTCGCTCTAGCTTCAAAATTTCTAGTGATTTTAAATAATTTTCTTTTTGGAGAAGTTCAATCTGATGTTCCATTTTTTCCTTTTTCAAGACGGGGTGGAGGTTTGGGATGACATTACATTTTATGAACAGTTCATGCTTGAAGAAATTGAATATTGTGGGTGAGTGTTATCATCGTTCAGTTCTAAATTTAGCTCGCGGTTTTCTTATCAGTAACAAACGAGTCTCAGCACGCGGTATTCTTATCACCAGTAGACAGCATGTGGTTTTCACGTCACACTCCTCTTATCAACAGTTCTAAATTTAGCTCGAATGCGCGGTGTTCTTATCAATAACTGACGCCTCATGGTCTGCAGGAAACTATAGTTTGATATTTATCCATGTAAAAGTATCTCATTTCAATTTTATTCATTTTTTCAGAACCAATCCATCAGTACGAAAATTCAATGCAAATAATTGTGGACAATTGTCAATCGAATTTCTATATAATAATATGACATGATCGAGAACCATCAGTAACGTTGAGAGTGTCATCATGACTAGAACTATAACAATAACGGGAAATACTTCTGTGTTGAAAGCAGAATTCAATCCACCCATATTTTTGGATGAAAATAAAGAATATTTTTTGGGGTTGGCTGATTTTGAATCGTTTATGAGTATACCTAACATACAACCGGGTAGCAATAAAATATATGTAGCGGATAAAGTTATCACAATTCCAGAAGGAACTTACGATTTAAAAGATATTGAAACATATATTAATTCTGTAATTGATGACATTTTTGGAGAAAAAGTTGGGTTTTAGATGAAAGCAAACCCCAATACATTAAAATGTCAGCTTTATTGCACAAAGGAAATAGATTTCACACCAAGTGACTCCATAGCGAAAATATTGGGTTTTAAGAAACGAAAAATTGCATCAAATGAATTTTCTGAATCGGATGAAGTTGTTAATATATTTAAAGTTAATGCAATTTGTGTTGATTGCGACATTTGCATTGGATCATATAGTAATGGTCTACCCGTTCATATAATTCATCAGTTTTTTCCTTCTGTTCCTCCAGGGTATAAAATAGTGGAATCACCATTACCAATACTTTATTTCCCCATCAGCGTCAAGACAATCAACAACATCACTGTTAAAATAGTAGATCAAGACGGTGATTTGATCAATTTCCGAAACGAGACCATAACAGTTCGATTACATCTTAAACATTAGAAAATATTATGGTTATTGAATACAACTATCGCTATTTCAAACAATCGCCATATAAAAGGGAGAAGCTGTCTATAGAAACCAGTCCAAGACGAAACTCCAACCAGTTAACATCACAAGAAACCAGCCCAAGACGAGACTCCAGCAAGTTAACATCACAAAATCACCAATTTCTTATATCTCTGGGGTTAAAAGTATTGAAATAATGGATATATTAAACGTTGATGAAAAATTATATGTAGATAATTCAATAATAAGCTCTGAGCTTCATTCATATCAACCGTTTGTCTCTTCAAAATTTGAATACAATGATGAAATTCGCATACCTGTTCAAGAACTTGATATATACACACTACCTTCAGGGAGTCATCTTTACATTGAAGGTACCTTGACCAACAATAAGGGTGCCTATTCTAAAAAATTACAATTGTATAGCTTATTTGTTTCGAGAAATTCGCTATGAACTTAATGGAGTTACTATAGATTCCGTAAGAAATGTTGGTTTAGCTTCAACCTTGAAGGGTTATCTTTCATATAATACAAATGAAAGTCTAAGGCTGCAAAATGCTGGATGGTTTCCAAATAGAGATGAAAAGGAAAACATTTTAGTTGATGATAAAGGAAAATTTAATGTATCTATACCTTTGAAAATGTTGATGGGATTTTTTGAAGACTATAAAAAAATAATCTTGAATATGAAACAAGAACTGGTTTTGATCCGAGCCAGCGATGATGTTGATGCAGTTTTATAGGTTGAAGATATGCAAAATCCGTCACCCGAAGCGGAAAATCCAAAAGTTACATTTGACAAGATCTATTGGAAAGTACCTCATATTCAAGTTGATATACCACAACAACTAGCTTCAACACAAATTCTTGAAACAAATAAAGATCTGTTACTTGGATTTCGTAGTTGGGAAATTGTTGAATATTCCTCACTACCTGAAGCGACCCGTCATACTTGGCCTGTTAAAACAAGTAGTAAACTTGAAGCACCTCGTCATATAATAATTGGTTTTCAAGAAAATAGAAAAGGACACATCATGAAAGATGCTAGTCAATTCGATAATATAAATCTCTCAAATATTAGAGTATTTTTGAATTCTGAAAGATATCCATATCATGATTTGTATTTGAATTTCAATGATAACAAGTTTTCAGCTCTCTATGAAATGTTTGCAAACTTTAAAAATTCCTACTATGATATACCAAACGAACCAATTTTCAACCCTCAAAACTTTAAAAATAAGTGTCCAATCGCACATATTGATTGTTCCCACCAGAAAGAAACACTTCTAACAGGTACTGTTGTTTTGAGAGTTGAATTCGAGACAAATAATAATACAAAAAAGGATACATCAGTATATTGTCCGATTTTACATGATAAATTATTTAGCTACAATCCTTTAACAAAAATAGTCAAGCAATTGTAATACGCATGTTCTCAAATAATTATATAAACCATTTTATTTCTCTAAATGATGTTCAGTATGTCTCGAGAATTGAAGCTCTGCTTATCTTACCATATAAAGAGATCGAAAGAATTGAAAAACAAATTCAAGATTATAGTGGTGAATAGCAGATGATGGTGAAATTCTCACAATTGAAAATATGAAACTACTCGTTTTGGATGTACAAGGATTTATAATTGAAAACAAAAAATTTATTCCTAAAGAACTGGCTGCCTATGATGGAGAAAAAATATGTCATTATATATTTAGATGTCCCTTTTCTATGGAACACTTGCCTCCAGAACTGCGTAAACAAGCAAACTGGTTGATGAAAAATCATCATTGTATTTCATGGAATGAAGGATTTACGCAATCACATAAGTTTTCCGACATTGTGAAAAACATAACAAGAAACGTGGATCATGTGTACGTGAAAGGAAAAGAAAAGGCGCAATACATTGGGAAATATTCATCGAAGCCCGTTATCGAACTTGATGACAAACCACCTTTATCGTTGGAAAAACCACATTGTCTATACCATTTATCATCACCCGCAATGTGTGCACTTACTAATGTTTTTAATTTGTATAAAACATGTTTAATGATTGAATAAATCACATTTTTGATTACATTTTTTATTTTATTTCAAACACCTTTTTATAAATATTTACAGGTAGGTATTCACAAATTTTCAACCCTCAAAAATAAGTGTCGAATCACACACAGTGATTGTTCTCATCACAAAAAACACTTCAAGCAGGATATACTGTTTTGTTTTGAGAGTTGAATTCGAAACAAATAATAATACAAGAAGGATTCATCAGTATATTGTCTGATTTTTACATGATAAATTATTAAGCTATAATCCTTTGACAAAAATAGTCAAGCAGTTGTAATTCGCATGTTCTCAAATAATTATATAAACCATCTATTTCTCTAAATGATGTTCAGTATGTCTCCAGAATTGAAGCTTCGCTTATCTAACCATTTAGTATGAGAATTTTATGGTGACTTACAAATAAAAGGTTCTGTATTGATTGAAAATAAAACAGTTCAATAATGAATACTATCAAAGAAGATGTGGTGAGTGAGCTACACAAACCAGCCAGAAGATTTTTTAAAAGAAGAGCAGTAATTGTAAAGGGGATCAATGATCTTTTTCAAGCAGATTTAGTTGAAATGCAACCATATTCAAAAATAAACAAAGGATATAGATATATTCTGGTTATAATTAATGTGTTTTCAAAATTTGTTTGGGCAATTCCTGTCAAAACAAAGACTGCTAAAGATGTAACCACAGCCATGAAATTAATTTTAAACAGTGTAAAAACACCCCCTAAAAATCTGCAGACTGATCAGGGAAAGGAATTCTATAATACAGAGTTCCAAGATTTGATGAAAAAATTCAACATCAATAGCTACTCAACATTTTCCAATATGAAAGCTAGCATCGTAGAGAGGGTGAACAGAACATTGAAAAACAGAATGTGGAAAAAATTCAGTTTGCAGGGAAACTATAAATGATTAAAAATATTACCTGAGATAGTATCAGAATACAATAATACCAAACATTCTGTTATTGGAATGAAACCTATACAAGTATCTAAGGAACATGAGAAGCACCTACTATCAAAAGTTTATGGCCGCATAAAAACAGTGAATCCTTCCAAATATGAAAAGGGAGACTATGTGCGAATAAGTAAGTTTCGTGAGATGTTTTCAAAAGGGTATACACCTAACTGGTCAAATGAAATCTTTGTGATTAAAAAAATAAAAATCACAAATCCAACAACCTACATATTGGAGGATCATAGAGGTGAAGAGATACAGGGTGCATTTTATAAGGAGGAGTTGCAAAAAGTTAAACATCCTGACGTGTATTTGGTAGAAAAGATTCTAAGACGGAAGGGAAATAAAGTTTATGTTAAATGGTTGGGCATGAATAATTCACATAATTCATGGGTTATGAAAAATAATGTATTGTAATATCTTGTAATTCAATAAAAAACACTTGCTAGTAGATAATTCTTTTATTTCTATACAAAAAATGAATGCAAAGATTGATATAATAGCGAATTCTATATGATTTTTACATTTAAACGAATCAATAAGTACATTCCAGTTTGTTGGTTTAAAATTTTCATCTACAAAATAAAGTCTTAACTTAAAAGCTAAATATGACAAATTTTTAATTGACTCATCAATTTTTAGCCAATCAATCCATTATTAACAATTAATTTTTCTCAGTTTGATGGTCAAGAGTCATTATGATTGGTTGATATGCAAATAAACGTTTCTTGTATATTTGAATCCACTTGTATATACAAGGTATTGTTAAAAAGGCGCTCAGAAACAATACTTTTGCTGGAAGTCCTGTTGTCATTGCTAATTTTTATACTAAGGGATATATCGTGGCAATATTTATGTGTTCTAGTGTTCTTGTTTTCTTGTTGTCTTGTTTTCTTGTGTTCTAGTGTTCTTGTTTTCTTGTTTTCTTGTTGTCTTGTTTTCTTGTTTTCATGTTTTCTTGTGTTCTTGTTTTCTTGTTTTCTTGTGTTCTAGTGTTCTTGTTTTCTTGTTTTCTTGTGTTCTAGTGTTCTTGTTTTCATGTTTTCTTGTGTTCTTGTTTCCTTGTTTTCTTGTGTTCTAGTGTTCTTGTTTTCATGTTTTCTTGTGTTCTTGTTTCCTTGTTTTCTTGTGTTCTTGTGTTCTTGTTTTCTTGTTTTCTTGTGTTCTTGTTTTCTTGTTTTCATGTTTTCTTGTGTTCTTGTTTTCATGTTTTCATGTTTTCTTGTGTTCTTGTTTTCTTGTTTTCTTGTTTTCTTGTGTTCTAGTGTTCTTGTTTTCTTGTTTTCTTGTGTTCTAGTGTTCTTGTTTTCATGTTTTCTTGTGTTCTTGTTTTCTTGTTTTCTTGTGTTCTTGTTTTCTTGTTTTCATGTTTTCTTGTGTTCTTGTTTTCTTGTGTTCTTGTGTTCTTGTTTTCATGTTTTCATGTTTTCTTGTTTTCTTGTGTTCTTGTTTTCTTGTTTTCATGTTTTCTTGTGTTCTTGTTTTCTTGTTTTCTTGTTTTCTTGTTGTGTCCAATCACACACACAGTGATTGTTCTCATCACAAAGAAACACTTCAAGCAGGATATACTGCTTTGTTTTGAGAGTTGAATTCGAAACAAATAATAATACAAGAAGGATTCATCAGTATATTGTCTGATTTTTACATGATAAATTATTAAGCTATAATCCTTTGACAAAAATAGTCAAGCAGTTGTAATACACAGGTTCTCAGAAAAGAAAATGACTAGATTGAAGGCTATTTGTGATTGACAGCTCCTTGATTTTGAAATCTTGTGCCAAATTGAAGCCCTGCATGTCTATTACAATGATTGTTTCATACGAATACCAGGATTCATGGACTTTGTAATGAGTTCTCAAATAATTAACGAGTTTGATAGGTGGTCTCAAGTTTCCATAACCATCAAAATAAAACGCTTAATTTTCATTTATTATGTATGCAGTACAATGGGTTCCATGATTTTGTTAACTTTCTAGATTCAAAATACCACATTCCTTCACTTTAAATTTTTTTTTTGGGGAGGTTGTCACACATAAATACACCTCTTTAATGTGAGATATTCAATATTTTCACATATTTTAGTATATCGTTATTTGAAAGGGATCTCTGCGAAAATATTATTTGATTTTTTTTATGGTTTTTTTCTTGATAGTGCCTCCTTTGTAGGGTTTAATGTATAATCCACCACCCTGCTTGGAAAGTTTTTCCATTTCTTTATTGTGTCGATGTAATTCTTCGAGTTGCTCCTTTGATACTTTAATAGCATTGACGGCCTTAGCTATTCCAGCTGCACCACCGCCTAAAGCTCCTAGTGCACCCAAAATTGGAAGTAATAATGGAAGAAATCCACCAATTTTTTTGGGGGGTTTGATAACTCGTGTTTTCTTTTTTCTTTCGGTTCTCTTGATCCCCATTCCAAGTTTCCGTTTACCTTTCATAATTCCACTTACTGTTAGAGCAGCAATTCTTTCTCCTACCGAGGAATCTTTTGCTCCAACTCTCTGCCAAGCTTTATCTGCTAGAGCTTTATCCGCTCGATGTCGTTGAGGTAAATCAGTTGTTTGTGAGTATGCGATATCGTGTTCTCGACACGCAGCATCCAATGGATTGATACCAGACTCTCCCCTATTCAATCTTTCTTCTAAATTTGTACCAGGACCACAAAATTGATAGCCAGGAATATGAAGCTCAACAGGTAGTCTATTAATCAGAGTGTTTATTAAACCTCGACCTTCCCTCTTGGAGTGTTTGGAGGAAGTGTACTTTCGTGAAGCGTGTACAATCATTTTATACCTATAGAGGTTTGTGTGTATCATTTAAATACTATTTTCAGTTTAAAAATTTGCAACATGATTGTCTATCGATTTCATGCTATCTGATCAATATGTCCATCTGATTAATGTATAAATACTTTTGCAAAAAACAATTCTGTTTATTGATATCTAGAATGCGGATAGAAAAACAATCGTTTTCCTTACCCATCACAAACCATGATGTGAAGGATTTTACGAAACCAATTCAAAAACATGGCGATTTATTTGGTGGGGCATCGAAAAGATGTCTCATTGTTGGACCATCTGGTTCAGGTAAAACCAACGTGGTGTTGGCTTTACTTGAGCATCCAAATGGAATAACATTTGCAAACGTGTACCTTTATTCCAAATCATTACAACAGCCAAAGTATGAATATTTAAGACAACTATTGGCACCCATGGAAGAGATTGGATATTTCGAGTATGAGAGCGATGAAAATATCATTCCTCCTCATGAAATAGCACCAGAATCGGTCATCATATTTGATGATATACCATGTGGAACACAAACTATAATAAGGGACTATTTCACACATTCGAGACATAAAAATACAGACTGCTTTTTTATTTTTCAAGGTTATTCATCAATTCAGAAAAGACTTATACGTGAGAACGCTAATTTGCTAATTTTATTCAAGCAGGATTCTATGAATTTGAATCATATATATAATGATCATTGTATGCTGGATATGTCATTTGAGCAATTGAAGCAACTCTGCGCACACTGTTGGAAAGAACCTTATAATTTTCTGGTTATTGATAAAGATTGTGAACTGAATTGCGGAAGATATAGGAAAAATTTTGATTCATTCATATATCTATAAAATGGATAAGCGGTTGGCTGAGGAATTGATGAAGTCAAGAAAAGCTGTCAAGGATAAATATAATAGTCTAAAATTAGCTATGACCACTACACAATCACAACTAGAGCAAGCTTACAAACCAATAACTCAACCGCTACAACAACTCATTTCCAAAATAAATGAACCTTTCAACATAAAGGAAGAATTCAAAGAAGAAGAAGAAGAACCTGAAACTTCTATGTTTCACACAACACCATTAAAACCTAAACCAAGTTTTTCCAGATTATTTTATGAGACATCAACACCTACAAGACCTACAAGAACTGGTAGAACTCCTATTCCACCGATGGAAATACCATCATTTTTTGATACAAGCCTTGCATCTGTTAGCCAGTTACCATCTATACAAGAACCTAGTCAGTTACCTAATACTATACAAGAACGTAGTCAGTTACCAACTATACTAGAAACTAGTGTTATAGCTCAAACCAACCCCTTCGAAAGCTCGGAAAATCAAAATCTTTCAGATATATTGGAACAGTCAAGGCAATCAGTTCAAAATTTAATCGACACGCAACCATATGAAATATGGTTAGAAAGTTTTGATCCACTACCAAGAGATTATATTGATGCTAGTGTGAAGGATACTGAACATAATTTTGATCATCATTATGGAATAGTACATGACATAGATACTGATAAATTCTATTTGGGGACCACACTTAAATTTGTAGAAATTATTGGAAAAAATGTGAAAGTAGATGGAAAAATTTATGATGGTACAAAAGGATTGTATGAATTACTATTTAAAAAATATCCTAAAGACTATGAAGATGAGGATTTGGATAATTATATGGATATTTTAGCTAAAACCAATGCATATCGAAGAAATAATGATCCAAATGAACGTGTGCAGGGAAATGGATCATCAAAATATATAACTATAATAGGACCATACCTACAAAAACATGGCATAACATAAACACGACACATCAAACCATTATATTCTCGTTTTTTAAAGAAACTAAAACCTCCAATAACTAGAATGCGAACGGGAAAGGGGTTGTGGAATATCAATAAAAACGATATAGATTATGTTTATTGGGATAATATCAACGAACTTGTTGATAGATTGAGACTAATAACAGCTTCCATGAGAGCTGGTCATACTGGTCATAATAATGAAATACTATCAATAATCGAAGAGTTACGTGAAGCTAAAGTAATTGCATAAATACATCCTCAAATACGTAAAACGAATCAATCCGAAAATGTCACTCAACAAGTTCGGTTCTCATTTATTCAAGAGAGATGAAACAGAAAACAATATCAAGTTATTTAATTTTTCTGTTGTTAATTTATCTTATGTAATGGTTTTACCATTTATTGGTCGCTATACACCAACAGAAAAAAGTTTCGTGTTGATGCAAGATGGAAGAACTTCATACCGTTTCCCATTTGAAAAAGGAATCATTTTATTCGGTGAATATCCTAAAAAAGACGTTTCCATGTTGGTTAATGGAAAAGCAGGAAAGCTGGAAAATAGATCTATTAAGAAAGGTGATTTGATAGCGTTTAGACGTGAAACGGATAGTAAAATAACAGAATTTTATGGTGAATTACAAATAAAATGCCCCGTAGTGATTGAAAATAAAACAGTTCAATAATGAGTACTATCAATGAAGATGTGGTGGATGAGCTACCTACACAAACCAACAAACAGATTTAGATGAAATGTAGCCATATTCAACAATAAAAAAGGATATTATACCTAGATATATTTTAGTTATGAAAAAACCACATTTTCTATACCATTTATCATCACCTGCAGTGTGTGCACTTACTAATGTTTATAATTTGTATAAAACATGTTTATTGATTGAATAA
This sequence comes from Orchestes rusci, assembly GCA_958502075.1. Lineage (NCBI taxonomy): Eukaryota > Metazoa > Arthropoda > Insecta > Coleoptera > Curculionidae > Orchestes > Orchestes rusci. The sequence continues at coordinate 33,254,057 of OY293308.1, read as the reverse complement.
ATCACATTTTTGATTACATTTTTTATTTTATTTCAAACGCCTTTTTATAAATATTTACAGGTACGTATTCACAAATTTTCAACCCTCAAAAATAAGTGTCCAATCACAGTGATTGTTCTCATCACAAAGAAACACTTCAAGCAGGATATACTGTTTTGTTTTGAGAGTTGAATTCGAAACAAATAATAATACAAGAAGGATTCATCAGTATATTGTCTGATTTTTACATGATAAATTATTAAGCAATAATCCTTTGACAAAAATAGTCAAGCAGTTGTAATACAACCAACAACAACTCAATCGTAAATGATGGGGCACCTAGAAACCGCAAGACTATTCATACAATCAACGCGACGTCGGTCGGCTCACCACATTCAATTATTGGCATCTGTCTGCGGTTTTCTTATCAGTAACAACGAGTCTCAGCCTGTGGTTTTCTTATCAGTTCACCGAATTCGGTTAGATCCACTATAAAGAAGGTTCGACATTCCGCATTTAGCACTCAGTTCACCGACTTCGGTTCCACTATAAAGAAGGTTCGACATTCCGCATTTAGCACTCAAGATGTGGTTAGCTTACACCGGTATCGGGACTAGACGATTACATAATCTGGTTTCCGCTGTAGAAAGCTTGTCACAACGATTCCGAAATTTGCAATTTGATGCTGAACACGAGGCTATCTATGGTTTTGGGAGATTCCATAGCCAGGAGGAATGTAGGAGGATTGCTGAAAAATACGAAGAAGCTGCCGACGCCTGCGATCTGTTCCTGGATACATCAGACCTGCATAGTTTCCTGCAGACCATGAAGCGTCTAGATTTCGAGGGCTATTTAGAAGATGTTGAAAAATTTGTTCCTATTTTGAAATAAATACAGTTGAAATACAGTGTTTTACTCAGTTATTGATAAGAACACCGCGAGCTAAATTTAGAACTGTTGATAAGAGTGTGTGTGTGACGTGAAAACCACATGCTGTCTACTGGTGATAAGAAAACTGCAGGCTGAGACTCGTTACTGATAAGAAACCCACATCCTGTCTACTGTTGATAAGAGGAGTGTGACGTGAAAACCACATGCTGTCTACTGGTGATAAGAATACCGCGTGCTGAGACTCGTTTGTTACTGATAAGAAAACCGCGAGCTAAATTTAGAACTGAACGATGATAACACTCACCCACAATATTCAATTTCTTCAAGCATGAACTGTTCATAAAATGTAATGTCATCCCAAACCCCCACCCCCCACCCCCACCCGAATACCCCCTGAAATATAATTTATATATTTTAATATAATGATTATATTTCAGGGGGTATTGGCTACGCCACATCAAATGGGGCATCCTAAAGACGGTTTTTCATAAATATTTCATAAATCATGTAGTTCGGTACATCGTATAAACTTTTGATGAAGAATCAGAATTTGTGATAAGAATTTCATCATCATTTGAATGAGGGGCGTATCATACTGGAGGGATTAAAAGTAAAAACAACCCCATTTCTTGACAATTTTTTAAAAAACTTTTTTTCATGAAGATCCTCAAAAATCACCCTAACAATGTTTTTACCAAAGTTGAGAAAAGAATTAAGTTGAAGAATTAATGTTTTCACGGAGTGAATATGGATCAAGAAACTTTTTTGCCCATTGAAGAACCAAAGCTTACAAAGTGTATCTGTGTGAATAAATAATTCATTCGAAATATTTTTATTGAAATAATGAACCAATATGTATTATTCCTGCTTTGTGATGATAATATCGAACTATCGAACTTACCAGTGTTCCTTTTTATAAGTTTTGACAAAAAACATCCCGGCAATACGTCCAATCCTTGTCTGGAGATACAAGCGCCAAGCTGCCACATTTTTCATAAATTGCCTTCCAACACTCTATTTTGTCTTTATTCGTCACTTTGCTCGAAAAACTGCCGAACAAAATGTCTTTTTTGTCTCTTATTTCTTTTCGAATCAGAATTTTATTCCCCATTGTGATGCTTCTAGACATTTTACTGATATTATGGAGTCGTCTGATTTCTAATAACATCCATTATTTGATTTGACCAACAGTTGTATATGTTACAGTGAATGTTAGGAATTCAGTGAAAGCTAGCTTTTACTAGTTGATGCTAGCAATCACTTGATCCGTTAGGAAATGTTGAATTTTGAAGAATATTGTACACATTCACTAGTGAATGTTGGAAAAAATTTATCAAATCAACTTTTACTGAAAGCAGTTGGAAAAAGTTCTTGTTAAAACTTATTTCCGCCATTTAACTAACCCAAGGTGCACGGGGCACTAAATGATGTCGCTCACGCGACATCAAAATTTTTGTCAAACTCACTCTAACCCAAACTAACCCAAACGAACCCAAACTAACCCAGACTAACCCCTACTGAGAATACTTGAGTATTTTCTATAATACGGTATCTGAACAATGTTCACATTGAACACCTGCGAATCATAAGTCTCGTATTTTCCAGAGCGTCTAATCTGTCGGCGAATTCCAACTCGGACCAATAAGGATATTTATAATTACGATAATAATTTTCAGTGTAGCAGCTTTCACTAGAAAAGTTACGTGAATGCTAACAATTACTAGTAAAAGTATGATGAAGTCGATCGAATTCAACTTTCACTAGCTAAATGTTTCCAAATCAGGAAAAGCTTACTTTTCCTAGTAAAAGTTAGCTTTCACTGATTACCAGGTTTCACTGTGACATATATACTAAATTATGAGGTTGCCTGGACAATCTTTGTCGGATATCGCTTCTTGTCCATAACAAGTGTGTATTGAAGATGAAGGGGGATAGTTCTTTTAAGAGAACTTTTTCCCAGAAAGATCGCGATTGTGATGCTTGAGTTTTGCGTTTTGAATTGGGTGTCCATAACAAGTGTTACAGCTTAACTTGTTACAAACAAGTTTTGTGATTATTTGTGAAACACCTGTACCTAACAGCTTGTGGTAACATGTAGTTTATTTTTACAATTGTTGTTAACAACACTTGTACCTTTGTGAAATAGGCCCCTGAGTGTCGTTTATACAGGGTGTCCCAGAAGCTGACCACAGCATCCAATTTAAAAATTTGACATGGAACATGTATTCTATTTCATTTTTAGATTCTATGATAAATTCTAAGTTAAATCTGTAAGCCTTTCAAAATGGATAGCAGCTGTTTTTGAACTAATCTAGAATTGTTTGTTATCTTTCATGAAGCAGACTCAAGCTTCAAAGCAATCTTTATTCAATATGGTTATCAAGATACAAATCCAGAATTTAGAATTTTTCACAAAATTGAACAGTATTTATCTTGAAAGTGGCAAAAGTTACGATAGATTTATTTTATATCGATTTGACTATTTTAAAGTTGGGTTTTGTTAACAGCTTTTGTGTCACTCTATATAAATTATATAGCCTGATTTAAAAAAATCATCATAAACCAAACAACTTTTGTATCACACTTTTTTTTCTACACCTTGTGTAAAATGAGTTAGAGTGGGTCAAAATATTGGATTGGAAATTTAACAGCCTTTATCTCGAAAGTCACAAGAGATAAGATAAATATACCTCATACACATTTGACTTAGAATTTAACGTGGAATTTAAAAATAAAATAAAATACAGGGTGTCCCATTTAAAATTTCAAAGTTGGGTGCTGCGGACAGCTTTGGGGAGACCCTGTATAAATGATACTGCCAAATTAACAATATTCAGTATAAACCAAACAACTTTTGTCCATAACTTTTTTCTGTACACTTTGTATGGAATGAGTTAGAGGGGGGGTCAAAATATAGTGAATCACCCTGTACCTTCGAAATCATCTGCAAGATGATTTCCATTTCGCGAAGGCTCAGTTATTGCATGGGGAGGCAAATCGTTGCATGCTCGCACTGAGTTATTCTTTATCCAGAATGGGACTTTGAATGCGGATAGGTAGATCATCGACATTCTTGAAGATCATATTGTACCGTTCATGGGCTTTCTTGGACAACACGGAACATGTATGCATGATAATGCACGTCCACACTCTGCTCGGTTGGTTACTGCCTATCCTAATGAGGCTCAAATCAGGCGATTTGTTTGGCCCGCTCGAAGTCCAGACTAAAATCCTATCGAGCATATTTGGGATGAGATAGGGAGACGTTTACGAAGACATGTTCCGGCATCCAGAAATTCAAGAGACCTTTGCAACATACGTGTTCAAGAATGGGATAATTTTCCGCAGGTTGTTATCCAGAATATAATCCTATAAGCATGCCTCGTTATTTGCAAGTTGTTATCACAGCTCGAGGAGGAAATACTCGCTACTGAATCCCTAATATTTTTTTTTCAATTAGCAAAAAGTTTTTGGTTTGCATTATTTTCAATAAACTTGAAAAAAGACAAACATCGGGATTTTTGTTCAATCAAATTTTGATGAAGTCACCGTCTGATGATAGCAAACTATGTTACACCCCAAACCAACTCGCTTAAACTTCAAATTTCAAAAAAAATTGCAAATCATGGAGTGACCCGGATTTTATGCTCGCCCGTGTATTTTGACCAAAATGCAAACATGTCACTGTCTAGTCATTCTGACACTGAAACTTATATTAAATAATAAGCTTATAAAAAAATGATTTTCTCCATTTGTTGGATTAAACATTGTATGACGTTTCACAAGTCACTTGAAAATTCATATACCACGAGGCCTTTATGTTTCTCGCATGACTTATTTTCAACTAGTACCATGAATAACTATTATGGTACCAGTGCATTATGTTGATAATAAGTCACGCGAGTTAGACCGAGTGGTATACATTCTCAAGTGACTTGGGAACCATAATACACGAGACCATTACATTTTGTATCCAACAAATGATAGAAATCGTTTTTTTATGAGATAATAATATTTACTAAATATAAATGGCAGTGTCAGGATGACTAGATAGTGACATCATAGTATAATAAACAACGAGTAGCGACAGCTCCATTTACCTATGTGGTCAAATTTCGTTCTCTCTCATATCTCAATGACAGAAATTGGCCTCGTTTATGCACTGCTAACCTTATGAAATGTAAAATAAAATCATACTGTTGCCGATTCCATGACTTCAATGATACTGATACATAGGTGAATTATCTATCACAGGGCCGTGCGAAAGTGGAACTGCGCCCGGGGCGAACTCTAGGATCGGCGCTAGGGTTGCCACCTTTTCAATAGGTCAGAAAGCGCTGCAGGTGAAAAATTTTCTGGTTGTATTTTCCCTCCTTTATAATTAATTTTCCCTCATTTCTAGTGGGGGAAGTTCATTTAATGTTAATATGTAAGTTTTTTGGCGCCCCCCCCCACTTGTGTGTGTTCGCCCCCCCCCCTTCGCACGGCGCTGATCTATCAAGTTATACAATACGATTACCCACTATGCAGTATGTAGTGCCACTATGCAGTATGTCTAAAGATCGACGCGAAGTTTCAAAGTCTTGATTTAGAAAACAGTCCTACATTACAAAATGTTAGCAGACAGAACGAAATTTGACCAAAGATTTATGGAGCTGTCGCTACTTGTTTATTATGACATCAATAATGACACCTTTAACTATCATGCGTTGGATAAAATATTTTTATCCAACGCATCATAGTTATAGGTGTCATTATTGATGTCATTTTGGACAAGTAAAATGTCAATATCACACTGGTGTGTTATGATCCATAACTCTCTATTCACTAGTTGTTTATGAATTATAGCTCACGTTTCCGTGGCAACCAAACAAACAATAACCTATTTTGACCAAAATGTAAACATATCACTGTCTAGTCACTCTGACACTGAAACTTATATTTAATGATAATATCAATTATAATCCATAACTCACTAGTCACTACACTCTATTCACAACCGAAAATCATCAAAAGTAAACAAAGTACATGTAATTAGACATAGAGAAACGATTGAACTGATCACATGTGTTGATTCATCTCACGTGACCTTTCAATCGTTCTCCTTTGTTTGATCACGTGTAGTTTGTTAACATTGATGACCTCTGGTTGTGAATAGAGTGTAGTGAGTTATGGGTTATAACCCACGTTCCCGTGGCAAACAAACAAACAAGCAACCTATCACGTTTCCGTGACAACCAAACAAAGAATAACCTATTCTGACCAAAATGTAAACATGTCACTGTGTAGTCATTCTGACACTGGAACTTGTATTCAATAATTATCTCATAAAAAAAACGAGTACCTCCATTTGTTGGATTTAACATTGTATGGCACTCGTGCGATATGTTTTACAAGTCACTTGAGAATTTCACCACTCTTTCTCTTGTGACTTATTTGCAACACAACGCACTAGTACCATAAATAACTATTTTTATATAATTAGCCTGGTTATGCGTTATGTGTAGTGATAGAAAAGCGTCCTTGTACAGGGATAATAACCATTATACATTCACAGTTAGATAATATAGAACAATACTTACTCTTTGACAAAACCTCTGTGGACAGTGAAAAAGTAATCAATAGCAAACACAATACTTTGAAGGCTTTAACATTGAAAATTCTTGCCATAGTATAATCTGAAAAACGTACGTAGTACGTAGTCTATTACTGCGATTATTACTTCAATAAAGCAGGGCACAAATGATTATGCGAACTACTAGGACCTATTATTATATACCTTACCAATAATGGCATTGAATGAACACATTTAATAAATCTCGTGTGCACTTGATAAAGCCAAAATAAACAAACATTATTATAGAGAACGAGTAGTTAATTTAGAGGATAGCACTTGCCGTCGAGTATCTGCGTCCTCATAAAACCACATATTAAATATCAAAAAGGGTAACATAAGTATAATTAGAGTAACAGATTAGTTGAAATTTCAGATTCGTGATATACTGTAGAAGAAGGTAAGTGCAAGCGTGATTACTTTTTTCAAAACATAATATGGTCAATAATTAGATATAGTCCCCAGTACAACGTGGTATTTTCGAAGTGATACATTAGGTACATACAGGGTGATTCAGGAGGAAATGGAAATATTTTAAGGATATGTCCAGGAAGTCAAAATAAGCAAAATAAGCTAAAAAAAAAAAAAAAAATAAATAAATATATAAAAAATAGATAAATAAACTCGCTACTAGATCAATTTTTAAACGCGCAAATAAGTGTATCGAAGTGGGAGGTAATGTTTTCGAAAATTTATTATGAATTAGTGCTATTTGTTTTGTTTTACTAGTTTTGTAATAATTTTGATTTAGTTTTTAAATTACAATTAATCAAAATATCTTTGAAACAAATAAAAATCGGACTTGAACATATGAGCTTATTTTGCTTATTTTGACTTCCTGGACATATCCTTAAAATATTTCCATTTTCTCCTGAATCACCCTGTATAGTCATGAAACTTTGTGAATTGCTTCCTTATGTCCAGTATACTAACCCCTGAAAATAGTTACTTTGGGGGTGGCCATGTCTTCGCACACGCAACCTCTTAATTTTCAACACCTGACATTATTGCGAGGTGATATACAGGGTGTCCACTCTGAAGTGTTCCACCCCTGTAACATTTTTGTTTATTAACCGATTTTCATTTTTTTTTGTTTGTTAGGTCTCGCCAAACACTTTTTGAACATTATACCAAATCAGTTCCGGGACGTACTTTTGGGTGATTATGAGGGTTCAAAGTGGGTCAAATTGCAGAAAATCGTATTAGGGGATTTTTTAGAAAAAAACTGACAACAGAATCCTAATCTGAATGACCAAAAGTCTCCCTGTTCACATTTTCAAAAAAAAAATCGCTACTGTTTTGGTTATTTTTTTTTTTTTTAATTTGTTAATTTTATACTTATACTGCTCATTGAGTCTTCCTGTACGTTCTAATTCTAATTTCATTTGTTAATAAAATCCCAGAATGTGTGTTTTAAACAAAAAATCATCGATACCTGATACAGGGTGGGCGACTTCAGAGTGGACACACCGTATATTTTGGTGGCCCAGTATACCATTCTTTCAGAAACAATATGCAGAATAATTTTTGAAAAAATCAGACCTATATGTATGTAATTCCATAACCTCCAGATGTTTAACATATTGAGGTTTCGGTAGCCACCAAACCATGCGTGACCAAATATTTCCGTCAAAAATGATTCATTATATTGTTTTTGAAAGAATAGTGTCGTTGGCCACCAAAATAGGGGAGAAGTGGCATGAATGGGACAATGTGCATATTTCAAATATCCAGCGCAATATTTTATTGTAATATTGCCTGTTAGATGGCGCAAGACATACTGCAGGTGAAAAATTGAAAGTATATCGTTTGACAGAATGCGGTTGTGAGAGTTGTGCAAGTATCTTGAAGCAAAACTGACGAGTTTCAAAATTACTAATTTTCATCATTGACCTATTTTTCAAAGTGTATTCCTGACGAAAGTGTTCACCAAGGCGAAGCATCCTATTTTTCATGAACAAAAACATTTTTGCGTCTATGTTTACGCCGTCATGTTACCAAGCAATGAATGGGACACAAATATTGGTCATGAACAGGACATGTCCCATTCATAACCTGAAAAATATTTCGTTCCATTTTCACATCTTCGATGAGAAAAGAAGCTCCCGTGAACAAGGAGGAAGAAAACGTAAACAAAAATACTCCAGACACTGCAGAACTTGAAAATGTAATGGTAGATGAAGCAGAAAAAATGGAAACAATCCGACAAAAGGCAGCGAAAAAGAAAAAAGTTGTTCGAAGGATTGTGCAAGAAAGTGAATAGATGATTTGGTTGTTGGAAATTCTGAAAAGTTTTCGTATCCTGAAGAGGAAGACATTTGTGAAGTGTCACGGGACCAGATTTCAAGAAATGTTCTTCATCAACAAGAAAGTGATATGAGCATAACACCTCGTACCCAATCTACTTTGAGTTTTCATATTTCTTTCAATCATTACGAAATAAAATTTGGAAAGGATTGAAGAAATTGTGAGACCAACCTTATTTGTTTTTGGTATTCAAGTTATCACAGATTGATGTATAAGATACATTTTGTCAATAAAAGCTGGCTCAAACAAGTTCATCTATGATCTAACTTCTTGTCCCATTCAAAACATGGTCTTGTCCCATTCAAAATTATTATTTTCAGGGGTTAGTACACTTGACATAAGGAAGCAATTCACAAAGTTTCACGACTATATGTATCACTTCGAAAATAAGTGATAAATACCACGCTGTACTAGGGACTAATATAACCGTGTGTCTCTGAATTTCAGAACTTCATTGTCAAATCTCGAAATCAGGAAAAGGACCAACATGAAAGCAACATTACAAAAATTCGTATACAAAAGAGTAGGTACAGCAAATGCCCAAAAACTTTCGATCTACTTCAAAATTGCCACCAAGAACGTTGTTGTGAAGTCTGCTGGTTGCCAAATTTGGTCACCAGCAAATCACATGATAACTCGCTTGGTGGCAATCATGACGTGAATCGAAAGTGGTTTGGCATTTGCTGTAGTTTTATCAAGAGCCTAAAAGGCTAGTGGTTGCGAAAGACATTTATTTCTCCTAAAGATTCATCAACAAAAAGACTAGGCCTGACTAGGTCATATGTGAACGAACTGGATATATTAGCCTGTGGCGAACATGACTAGCTCGTTCAAGTATACAGGGTGTCATAAATGGCGCCACGGGCCTGGAGCTACCCGCATAGTAGGTATTTGTTACAAATAAAATTCAGTGGCAAACAGAAAAAGAATCAATAATTATTATCCTCGTGTTACGTGTGGATTAGCGTCAGATAGATTGGGGCTTGTTGGTAGTGCCTTTCAGGAGACCGGGGGCGGAGTTGAGTCTCGAACTAATATTTTTAAAAGCGCCACCCGTTTTCTTCAAAATTTACTCGATAATTCACCAATCCATGTACTACAAAACAAAACGGGACACTGTATGAATTTACACTATACTTCCACAGATAAGAATTGAAGATTCCTCACTGATGCTTGAGAACTAATTATTTCTGCTTACTAGAGCGTCTCAGTAATGTGGGGGAAACATCTGATAACCAAAAATGTCAAGTTCGTTGATGGAAATTACAAAAAAATATAATAACAAAGTGGATTGTCACAAGTCACAGTTTATTATGAGTTTATAATGCAACTATTGATAAATGTTCGTATTATGTAACAATAGACGATTTATCGCTTTGTGGCCACAGAAAGAGTTACAACGAGTATCGTTATCACGTGAAAAGTAAGTAAACAAACTAAAAAAGTTCGTACCACGAGTACTTAAAAATTATCGATACATTTTCTCGAATGCGTATTTTCTCAAAATTTCACGAGAATAAATCACGCATGAGCGAAAATTTATCCGGTTAATTTTGAAGCACGAATGGTATTTAGATGAATATTTCACGAACTCAAGAGTATAACTTCAATAAAATTGCGTTGCCATATTGATTGCCCTGACAACCTGGTTATTTGTGTCAAAAAATTGTCATTTACAATACATAATAAACAAATTTGTGTTGCCATGACAGAGTGGTATTATCGATTTGGTGTCATCGTATCGGGGGTAATACCACGAGGCCACGAGTGCCTAAAAATTACCGATAAATTTTCACGAATGCGTGTTTTCTCAAAATTTGTGGAGAAAATACGCATGAGCGACGATTTATCCGGTTAATTTCAAAGCACGAATGATATTTAGAAGAATATTTCACGAATTCTAGAAGAAAAGTTCACTTAATTTGCGTTGCCATATTGATTGCCCTGACAACGTCTTTATTTTTGCCAAAGTCTTTATTTGGGTTAGTTAGCCATGGCAGAGTGGTATTATCGATTTGGTGTTATCGGGGGTAATACCACTAGTGCTTGAAAATTACCGATAAGTTTTCACGAATGCGTGTTTTCTCAAAATTGTAGAGAAAACATGCAGGAGCGAAAGTTTTACCGGTTAATTTTAAAGCACGAATGGTAGGTATTTAGAAGAATATTTCACGAATTCTAGAATATAACTTTACCAAATTTGCGTTGCCATGTTGATCGCCCTGACAACGTGGTTATTTGTGTAAAACATTGAACTCCATACCCGCTTATTATCGAGAGTGGAGCAAGTGAAGCAAGTAGAGATAGCGATAGGGATATCTATCTCTTTCCAATTCAGTGGTCTATATGGACAGAAATCTCAATAATACATACATTCTTTATTTATTAGACATGTTTGAAGAAAATATATTGTATTATTGCTTTGATTATAGGAAATTGAAAAGACATTTACCATTCACGAGCCAGATTCATTTTAATCAGGGATAAAAAATGAATATACCCAGACTCTGAACTGAATAAATTGAGTTGATTTTTTTCTTGGTACTTTTCTCGCAGAAAAATAGTAGTTCAGTAGACTAAACTCACGATGGGTTATTTTAATTCTGTTTCAAATTGTACGATATAAAAAAATGATTGGATAATAAATATAGGAAATAAATAGAGTTATAATTTATTTAAAGGTAGGCATAATAAATATTACCCATATTTCTTTGGAATAAATTCAGTATAACAAAGACTTATAATTTTCGATTGCGATGGAAACAACTTTCCTCATCAGATTTTCATGAGGAAATCATATCCTTGAAAAAAAAACTACCTATCACCTTCACTATATGAGTTATAATTTGTGAAGAAAAAAAAATGTAGCCATTTTTTCAACCTAATTGAAAACCAAACTTTCTGTTTCATAATGTTTTACATCACATATCATGACACCTACTTAATTAGAGCATTGTAACTTTTTCATGATTGTTTTAACTTTTAGCCATGAAAACACAATCTTCTTTCATCTTGCAAATTTTGATATCCGACTGCAATACAATAGATCACCATATTTTTTTAAGTCCTTTTCATTTTCTCCGATAAAATCTTATCTAAAAGAAAACAGAACACAAGATGTACAATATTTTATTATTACTATAATAACATGTATTTTCAACATCATTGACTTTCAACACCAATAACACGCCAAACTACCACTAAATTCTCACAAAACAGTTTTTTTTTGCCCCTTAATCATAACCTTAATACCCGGTAATGAGTTCGACAAGGATAGGTATCCGTAACACAGGCTATCTCTGACCTATCACAGACCTAGTATGGAGTTCAATGGTGTAAAAAAATTGTCGTTGCCATATCGATTGCTCTGACAACGTGTATTTTGGGTGCTGCTCTTATGGGATTTTTTGTATATGAGTGGAATATTCGGGGGTAATACCTACCACGAGTGCTTGAAAATTTTCGATAAATTTTCACGAATGCGTGTTTTCTCGCGAAAATTTCCTACCAGTCACTTCTAACCAATCATAGGCTTGCATTTTAACATGTTGCTATGGCAACGACCCAATTTGATCGGAAATCACCCTACTCATAATCACGTGACTGAAAGATTAATAAGTGGAAATCTCCCTGGCTTTGCATCTGGATGTAGCTCCCATATGATTACAGTGTTGCCGTCCCCACTCTCCCCAACAATCCCAACCCATCTGGTGCATGGGAGCTACATCCAGCAGCTACTATTAAATCTTCTCAAATAGTTTTGGCATGAAATTTTCTTGCCGAATCTCCCGCGAGCTCGAATTAAAAATCCGGAAATTTGTTCTCGTTGCGAATTTTTCAAGAAAATTTCCCTCGGCTTGCGCTTTCAATAAATTCACAACTCGACAAAATTTCCGGAAATAATTCGAGCTCTAGGGAGATTATAAATAAAAATTTTACCGGTTAATTTTAAAGCACGAATGGTATTTAGAAGAATATTTCACGAATTCTAGAATATAACTTCACTAAATTTGCGTGACCATGTTGATTGCCCTGACAACGTGTTTATTTGTGTTGCCATGACAGAGTGGTATTATCGATTTGGTGTTACCGCTGCACACCCTGCCAATACTAATGGGTAACCTTCAGATTCTGTACATCATGAGGGCGGCCATATTGGATTTCCGTGGAGGTATTTTTATGTTGGCAATAGTTATATGCCAAATTCAATGTGGAGGGTAGCATATGATTCTCGTTTGGAAAGCGAAAATCTGTCACTTCCACTTCGAAGTGAAATTCAATGTAACTTCTGTGGGATTTGGATTTAGTTTTTGAATGTGGATCACTGATTTGATCCAACAAACAGTGCAACTACCTATGCGGAAGGGTGATATTTAGTAGTTTTTAACATGTATAGTTCTTTTTTTTATTTTACATTTGGAGTAATCCGTAAAATTCGTTTTGAACTACATATTTTAAAAAATTATGGTTTAAGAGCTGCAACAATTCTCATAACAGACCAGGTATTTTCTTGTCTTATCGCAGGTGATGGGCATTATATTTATAGATATTTTGTCATCATTTAGATCGTCGCATGGTTAACGGACGGTGATCGCTTCATTGCAAAAAATAGGCATACCTTAGGTATTAATCTGTAAGAAATAAAGATCCCGTTAAAAAGTTGGTTGGTTTGAAGGTAGTCAACCCAACTGTTGAAGCATTTTATACCGATCCGAACTAAAATCGGACGACGTGATTTCGGAACACGTCCAACACCAGCTATTGTCAGTCGTCGCTGGAAGACGATAAAATAATATAAATGGAATGAGTTGATTGATTGAAATCGATACGTCTGTGAACCATATTTGGATAAAAATAATTTGAAAACAAATGAAGTTACAATCCGTTACATAACACCATCTAATAGCGATATGACCATGTTATGCAAAAGTAACGATAATTACCAGGTTTAAACATTATAATAAACTTGTATGAGCGGGTCCCAACTAATTTTTATCAATATATCAATGTTTCATAATGCTTATTTTGTTTAAAATAAAAGTTATTTCAAAACAAACATGATTAAATTAAATGTGCCGCTTTTTCAATGCTACCAACATAAATATACCTCCAAGAAAAAAGCAATATGGCAGCCCCCAGTGGTTGTACATTTCTTAACATGGTATTAGCAGTCCATTTTATATTTAAGTCCGTGTATCGCTGTAAGCCTCCGAAAAGTCAGCTGCTTTTATGGGATTTTTTGTAGGTACATGAGTGGAATATTCGCTGTAAGCCTCCGAAAATTCAACTGCTCTTATGGGATTTTTTGTACACGAGTGGAATATTCGGGGGTGATACCACGAGTACGAGTGCTTGAAAATCACCGATAAATTTTCACGAATGCGTGTTTTCCCAAAATTTGTAGAGAAAACACGCACGAGCGAAAATTTTACCGGTTAATTTTAAAGCACGAATGGTATTTAAAAGAATATTTCACGAATTCTAGAATATAACTTCACTTAATTTGCGTTGCCATGTTGATTGCCCTGACAACGTGGTTATTTGTGTCAAAAAATTGTCGTTGCGCTATCGATTGCTCTGACAACGCAAGATTTGTATATGTCACAGTGAAACCTGGTAATCAGTGAAAGCTAACTTTTACTAGGAAAAGTAAGCTTTTCCTGATTTGGAAACATTTAGCTAGTGAAAGTTGAATTCGATCGACTTCATCATACTTTTACTAGTAATTGTTAGCATTCACGTAACTTTTCTAGTGAAAGCTGCTACACTGAAAGTTATTATCGTAATTATAAATATCCTTATTGGTCCGAGTTGGAATTTGCCGACAGATTAGACGCTCTGGAAAATACGAGACTTATGATTCGCAGGTGTACAATGTGAACATTGTTCAGATACCGTATTATAGAAAATACTCAAGTATTCTCAGTAGGGGTTAGTCTGGGTTAGTTTGGGTTCGTTTGGGTTAGTTTGGGCTTGGCAAAAATTTTGATGTCGCGTGAGCGACATCATTTAGTGTCCCGCGCACCTTGGGTTAGTTAAATGACGGAAATAAGTTTTAACAAGAACTTTCCTAACTGCTTTCAGTAAAAGTTGATTTGATAAAGTTTCTCCAACATTCACTAGTGAAAGTGTACAATATTCTTCAAAATTCAACATTTCCTAACGGATCAAGTGATTGCTAGCATCAACTAGTAAAAGCTAGCTTTCACTGAATTCCTAACATTCACTGTAACATATACAATAGGTTGCCTCAAAAGCAATTGAATCAATCCAAAGGCGATTCTTGAAGTGTTTGGCTTTTAGAAGCGACGGAGTCTATCCCACTATAGGGTATGATCACGACTCACTTTTGCAAAGGTTTAGTGGAATTCCTCTAGCTACGAGAAGACAAATGCAATCTGTGAAATTTTTGTTCAACTTAGTTCACAATGAGGTTGACTGCCCATTTCTGTTGAATTGTTTGCAATTTCGGGTTCCAAGGCCTGGTACAAGACAGACTCCAACTTTCTATCTTGATACGATCAGATCCAACGTTATGAAGCAGAGTCCCATCTATCTTATGTGCAACGTATTTAACTCTATCTCTCACGTGAATGACTTAAGTGCAGACTCACTTCATAATATGTTAAATTCGATTATGAATATTGATCTCGGATAGGTCCTCTGAATCCTCGTTGTAGTTGCGTTCATTGTTCATGCTAATATTTATTATTTAAGTTGGGTTGTTAAGATTAAGTTACTACTTTTTTTTTTTTTTTTTTGCTCTATGTACTTGAATTTCCTGTAAGTGGGTATTTACCTGGAAATAAAGGCTTATTTATTTATTTATTTACTCACTTTCACGGTCATGACGTCATCATTTCCCACTGTCGCCAGATGGTCCCTATCAAAAACAGTAGAACAGAAGCTGGCAACCTTGTCTGTGATAAATTCATAATCATAATATAACCTCACTTTACACAATGAATGGTTTTTGGTAGTTGAGAGATTTTTTGCTGTGTCGTTGATTTTTCTTATGTGGAACTATTCATTAATTTGTGTTTTGAAAACTGTTCATAAGTGTCTTATCCTTAGATTTGTCCATCAATATTATAGTGGTTTAAAGGAAGGTCTGTCTATAGAATTTAAAAATAGAGTTTGTTTACAAGTGTTCAACTCAGTTCAACTGTCTAATAACGTTCTTCGTAAATTAAGCTTGGCCACACTATGGTATCTTGAATGTGATAGGCGGGGCAAGCGCCTAACTATGAAATAGTTGCGCCTAAGTATGTAAGAGGGCTCTGGAGGCGCTTCCGTCGTTGACAGACATGACAACGCCGTTTGACAACCTATCTGTTCTATCTGTCGGCTGAGCTGGATTGAATTTTGATTTTGGTGTTTTTGTGTTTTTGGTTCGTGTTTTGCTTGCGTTATCGTCTATTTTGCGAAATGGTGTTCACGTGTTGTGTACGGAGTTGCAAAAACAATAATTGTGATGCTCCTATGCATATTTTTTCAAAAGATCTATTGGTAAGTAGACCTAACCTGAGCTTATTACATTTTTTCTATTCTCTTTTTTTTTGCAAGTTAGGAAAATGTAAATAGCATTCTGTTCTAGATTAATTTTGAAAATGTGTTATTTTCTAGCTTTTCAACCTTTGGATCAAGAAGTTGGGAAGAGTTGATATGAAGGAGAAACCCATGGACTATGTTCGAAGGAATTATAGAATGTGCGATATTCATTTTGCACAATCTGAGCGCTATATTGAGTCCCGACATGAATCAACCATCAAAGTAGACGCTATCCCTCCTTTGTTTCTGGATGAGCCACTGCTCGAACCACATCCCGTACCACTCTCCGAATCACTCATATCAGATGATATGATTCAAGAGCCTCAACTTGGTGATATTTCAAACAAGACAAGAGAGGTGCCAGAACCATCACCTTCCCCTTCAAATTGTGATGCTACCCGATCATCGACTCCAGTGAAGAGACCTCCTTCATCTTCTAAAATTTGCACCCCCGCAAAATTATCAAGTAAGTTTTATCAACTTAATCCAGGTTCTTTTGATTATAATTTGTATTTTTTTTCAGCCCTCAGAAGACGTACCCGTTTGCTCTCGTATGTTAATGTACATAAATCCGTAGAGCTTTCTCCCAAAGCAAAATCATTGTACAAAATTGCCAGGGATATGAGAAAATCCTTTGAAAAACTGGACTTCAGCTGCAGCAAATTGAAGACCAAAGTCAAGAAAATGGAGGATATCTTGTACACCATTGATGTGTTAAAATCGAAATTGAACAAACCAAGCTTTGATCTGTTGATGTCCCAATTAAGATGTCAGGAAAGAGAATCAAGAGGAAGAAGATACACTCTTGATGAGAAAATTCTTTTTCTGTCCTTGATGAAGCAAAGCCCAAAAGGATATAAATTGATAAGAAGATTGTTTGCTGCACCATCCAGAAAAACATTGATGAATCTTTTGGGAAATATTCCATTTGGACCTGGAATCAATAGAGCGATTTTTGAATCTTTGCATACCAAAGTGGAATCCATGGGAGAATCTGAAAAACTATGCTCAATATTGTTTGATGAAATGGCCATAGATCCTAGTTTGCAGTATAGTAAGAAACATGACTGTATTGTTGGTTTTGAAGACAATGGTCCAAATCAAGAACGAAGTAGGAAAATTGCCGACAAAGCCATGGTATTTATGGCAACAGGACTCTGCAAGAAATGGAAGCAGACACTGGCTTACTATTTCAATGAAGGTGGAATGAAAAAGGATATGCTGGCTACTACTATCAAGAAAGTCGTGAAGTCTTGCCAAGACTGTGGTCTCAAAGTCAAGGCCATTATTTGTGACCAAGGAGCCGCCAATGTAGCTGCCATCAATCTTTTGTGTAAAGAGACAAAAGATCATTTTAAGAGGAAGAATGAGGAGAATAGGCTTTTTGGCATTCTGGTTAGTGATGAGGAGATTATTCCAATGTATGATCCACCCCACTGGCTAAAAGGGATAAGGAATAATTTTCATAAATATAATGCCAAATTTCAATGGAGGAATAATTCCTATGAAGTAGCCAAATGGGAACCCCTGGTAAGATTATTTAACCTGGAGAAAGACGAGGATGACGACTACAAACTCTGCAAAAAACTCACCCCGAAACATATTGAGAACTCTCAGAAAATGAAAGTATCTTTAGCAGCGCAAACTCACAGTAACACCGTTGCAGCTGTGATGAAAAGATTAGCACAGAACGAAAATTCCTACCTAAAGAAGCGGAAGAAACAGCTGAATTCCTCTTGTTCATGGACAAAGTTTTCGACAGTGTCAATGGAGCGGTCAAGAGCAAAGGTGGTAAAATCTTGAGATGTGCTGTGACAAATAAATCGCCACACTCACGATTTTGGCTGGAGGCAATTCAAACTTTCGAAACGCTTCACTTCTTTAGTGAAAAAAAAAGTAAAATTGTACCTCCATCCGTGAAGAACTGGATTCACACTCTAAAAGCCATCCGGTATCTCTGGGGACAACTGCAGAAAGATGGAGTCCAATTTCTTTCTTTAAGAAGACTAAACCAGGACCCCCTTGAAAACTTCTTTGGTGCGGTGAGAAGTCATGGAGTTCGAAATAATAATCCAAGTGCCGCAGCGTTTATCAATAGTTTCAAGTCTTTGATCATCAACAATTTCGTATCAAACTATTCTGCAGGATTCAATTGCGAACGTGATAATTCCAGTGGATTGGATAATCTGAAAAATATGGTAACATCCTTTTCTTTGCCACAAAATGTACCCATCACTTTCCCAGAAATTGTTGTGAGTGAATTTATATCAATGCATTCATTTCTTTTGAAAAAAGGTAAATCAACGTACGTTGCTGGTTTTGTAGCCAAAAAAATCTTAAAAAAAATTAAAATGTGTGAACAATGTCGACAGGATTTGGTTGGAGTCGATAGAGACGCCCCTGAGTATTTTGTAATCAACGCAAAGGCATATTCTGCTAAAGCTCTATTGGCTCCTACAACGTATTTTAATGAAATGTTTCAAAAATGTATTCATACATTGACTGAAGCTATTCCCCAAGTTTGCTTCACAAAAAATATTGTCAAGATCTTAAGATCTGTTTTATATAATACCTGTCAAAATGATAGTTTTACTTGTAATACTCATAACTTGAAACATATTTTGTGTAATTATATAATTCAATCTCATTTATACGTATGGTTGGAGAATATCAACCAAATTCTGAAGGGTAAGCTGGCTGTTTTAGCAAACTCTACAGATACTGTTAAATTGTATGCACTGGAAAAATATATAAAGCAGAAAAAATTTATGGCTTCCATAAGGAACAAGTAAAAATATGTATAGAAGACAAAATCAATGCACCTCTCTAATTATATCAATAATCTGAATATTCACATCATAGAATCAAAATTTAACTTTGTTACATTGAAATAATATGGAATGTAAAGATAAATAATACCAATAAAATCATATATGAAATAAATGTTAGCTTACAGCAATTTATAAAAGAATATCCAGAAATATAAGAAGGGTGCTTGGTGTTGTCCAAAAGTTTATTTCATTCTTCAACTTTTCGATATTATGAAACTGAAAAATGACAGAATTTATTTATCACATGTATTTTATTTCTAATATGTCAAATCAAACCTGTATTCTTATGATAATTTTAGTATTTACTTAACAATCTACAGTATGTTTCATTTTGATCAGCGGTCTGTGGCAATTCGATGTCCAATTAGTAATAAACCGTTTTTTTTTTCTAGTTTATTTCCAAAACCTCTGAATTTGGCATATTCAAAAATACGCTAAAGGATAATAATATTGTAATAAAATGGTGTTTACAAACAGGATGTTCAAAAGTCAAGTCAAATTTGCTAACCACCCTGCATGACATTCGAAAATCATAAAAACATTACATTTCAAGTATCAGTTCACATATATTTTGAATAAATTATACAGACTTAGCTTATACAGGGGCTATTGAAAAATATATTTTTTCCTATATTCTTTTAAAACAAAAAATGTATAAGCTAGGGTAACAAAATTTCACGCATGTGTACTCGTACTTCTTGTTGTTTGAAATCAAGCACTCAACAAAAGAAAACGGTACACTCGAAATTTTCATCTATATTCATAGTGTCAGTTTCTAACGAATCTCTGAAAAATATGCGGTTCACACCAGTGTTCAGAGCATTCCTTTGCAGTTCATCTATGTACATGGTGCGACAAATAAATTTCCTTAAAAACTTTTTTTATGCAGGGTGGTAAAGAAAAAACTCTCTATTTATTTACTGACCCCCCTTCTAACAAATATTTTATAAAGTTTTTTCATATGCTCAAATTATTGTTAGCTCGGGACGGTTTTCTATTCTATAGGTATATTTTCATTATTGAATCGTATTTTTTTCAAAATAATCACACAATGCTTTGAATGGATTGTCTGCTAATTTGTCTAACCCGTTCAAATCTCTTTGCAATTCGAAATGTTGGCCAATTTTGTCAAAACATGTTTGACAAACTAACTTTTCGAAAACTGGAAGTCCAACAAAAACCTCAAAACCGTTTCTAGAAATCCCGTCTAAATCGATTAAATGTATTTTCAAGGCCAAACAAACAAATAACGGAAAAGAAACTTTGTAATGTTCAACGTAAACTTAGGATTCGCAGAACTGCCAGTAAGTCAAAACTCAAAACCTTATAATGTGTGATAATTTATTTCGAAAAAGGTTACACAAACTTTCAAAAATAATAAAAAGATATCAAGAGATATGGACGTAACAAACATTTAAGCATATAAAAAAAAAAATCTTTTTGAAAAAGGGGGGAAGGTAGAAAGAGTATTTTTACTGTTGTTTCTTTACCACTCTATATAAAAGAAGTGTTTGACGACATTTATTTTTTGCACCACAGAGAAATGCTCTTAATTGTGGTGCAAAGCAATTATTATATTTTTGTTGAGTATTTTGGTTTATTCTTGATATTTTGGCACTACTCATTATTAATATTATTTGTATAGTGAGTCTCAGGTACCTAAAGGAATGACATACAGTGATTGCAAAATATTTGCTAGAATTCATTCAGGATGGTTAGAGAAAATTACTTTTTTCCAAACATGACTTGAGTGTTTGATTATCCTGTTTATTATTTATTTATTTAGAAGAATGCACCAAATTCCGAAAAGCCATCCGTTTCTGATTTTCTAAAATGCCTAATTACTTTTTATGTTTTTGGTCTATTAATCATAGAAGTGACATAATAATATGGCGGTAGCCGAAACAATAAGATGAACCTGAAAATTGGATAAATACTAATCATGAAAAAACGTCGATCCATTATTTGTCAGTTTACGTAAGACTCTTTGGCTTTTTTCTGTGTTATTTTTGGTACTAAAATTTCACAATTATTGAACAAAGGATAGTCTAGCTTTAAAATTTTGAACTTGACAATGGTACATTCTTCTCAGTTTTTGAAGAAATCATGAAAAATGGGCCATTTCCGTTTAGACAATTTTTTTTTCAATTATTGCGAAATTTTCAGGTAGCACATAATTTTTGCACCTCATCCGAATGGGGCTTAACATTTTTATCATGAATTACACTGGGAAAAAATATATGTTCATCTCTTTTTTGAACGTAGCAGAACGCTGAACAATTTTTTGAAAAAAAAATCTATAGAACACGCAAACTAACAGACTAATTGAAATTTTCAAATGCACCATTACTTCTTTCGACCACTACTGTATGTGATTTTTTAATATAACAAAAGAAAGCACTGTATACTAGGATTTTTTTTTGCTATTGTGAATGTTTCGAATAATATATTATCATACTCCTTATCCACAAGGGTTTTATTTCAAAATATCGTTTCCCAATCAATATTACAAAGTTCTCTGTTACTGAAAAACATAGCAGAGAACCTTGTAATATTGGCGGAATGATCTTCAAAAATTATAATGCAGTTTTAGACCCCAAAATAAAATGTAGCGCATCCACCAGACAGTCAGGAAATATGCTACCTAACTTGACCAGAGGGCGCTGTAAACTTTGCCCCAATCTTACACACAGAGTTTCTCATCTATTTTTTTTTCTTTTATCTATGAGCTTGGCAATCCTTAAATTTGTCCATCAATATTATAGTGGTTTAAAGGTAGGTCTGTCTATAAATTTTAAAAATAGAGTTTGTTTTGTTTAGAAGTGTTCAGCTTAGTTCAACTGTCTAATAACGTTCTACGTAAATAAGGCTTGGTTCTTGTAAACATTAGGCATCCACGTATTTTGTACTTTTTGAAGGCGAATTTGGTAAATTATCCTTCGTTTAACTATTCTAAAGAGAAAAATGCTGGATGAATCACTTTTTTTGTGAAAAAACACTAATTTAGGCACATTGTATCATACAAACATTTTCCGAAAATCTCGATTTGTTCCCGTTGTGGGTCATTGAAATGGACAATTTCTGTTGTTCCCATGTACTACAGTTCCTCACGTAACCACCAAAGAAGTTAAAACAGATAGTTAAGCAGGATAAATAAATAATATTGAAAATTTGATTTACAAAACTTATCGCCGCGTAGTCGATATTTTCAATACTGACAATATGTCAAGATTTTCAAGTCACTACTCACTAATTGAAGACCAAGAATGATAAACACGCGCTGTGTTGCCAAGTGGATGCTGTGAGAAATGTTTTTCATATTCTTATCTGTAGCGGATGAAGGGGTAGATTTGATTCGCTTGGGTTAGTTTTTGTCAGTTTGGGTGAGTTTTTGTTAGATTGGGTCAGTCTTGGTTAGATTGGTCTAGTTTTGGTTAGTTCGGGTGAGTTTTGGTTATGAATATTGGGATAGTTTTGGTCAGATTGAGTCAGTTTGAGTTTGATTTGACTAGATTGGGTAAGTCTTGGTTGGATTGGGTTAGTTCTGGTCAGATTGGGTTAGTTATGTTATGTGGGTTTTGGTTAGATTGGGTCAGTTCTTTTCAGAATGGTTTAGTTTTGGTTAATTTGAGTAAGTTTTGGTTGGATTAGGTTGGTTTTGGTCAGATTGAGTTAGTTTTGGGTTAGTTTGGATTAGTTTTTGGTCAGATTGGGTCAGTTTGATTTGGGTTAGTTTTGGTTAGATTGGTCTAGTTTTGGTTAGTTCGGGTGAGTTTTGGTTATGAATATTGGGATAGTTTTGGTCAGATTGAGTCAGTTTGAGTCTGATTTGACTAGATTGGCTAAGTCTTGGTTGGATTGGGTTAGTTCTGGTTAGATTGGGTTAGTTTTGGTTAGATTGGGTTAGTGTTGGTTAGATTGGGTAAGTTTGGTTTGATTTTGGTCAAACTGGGTTAGTTTTGGTTAGTTCTGCTCAGTTTATGTGAGTTTTGGTTAGATTGGGTCAGTCCTGGTCAGAATGATTTAGTTTTGGTTAATTTGAGTTAGTTTTGGTGAGTTTTGGTTAGATTGGGTTTGTTTTGGTCAGATTGAGTTACTTTTGGGTTAGTTTGGATTAGTTTTTGGTCAGATTGGGTCAGTTTGATTTGGGTTAGTTTTGGTTAGATTGGGTTAGTTTTGGTCAGATTTGGTGAGTTCTGGTTAGTTTTCTTGAGTTCTGGTTAAATTTGGTCAGTTCCGGTTATATTGGGTTAGTTTTGGTCAGATTAGGTCTGTTTGGTTTGTGTTAGTTTTGGTGAGGATTTGGTTAGCTCTGGTTAGTTTGGGTCATCGTCTGAGAGATTCAGAAACTTGATTGATCAGATGAGCCAAGGATATAGTTTTTGGACATTTTTATAGTTCTAGTTCTCAGTGTCTTATGTTATATTGTTTTTTTTTTGCCAAAGTCTATCAAAATATACAGGCAAAACTATTGCAGTCATGGTTTTCAAGAAGTTTGGATACGTTTGGTAACATTGCATGTTGGTTCTAATATGTAGCTTGAAACAATGTGACGAAGCTGTCATTTTAGGGAGTTGTTGCATTGAAATCTGAAAAAAAAAAATTTCTTCTTTATTGTTAAAAGTTGTTCATCCAGCATTTTTTTTTGTTGACATTGTTCTATAAACCCAAAACTATGCTTAAAAATTGGAAAAATGCATTGATGTATGGATGCCTAATCTTTACAAGACCCTTAAGCTTTAAGTATAGTTCAATACTATAGGTTTCTCAGTAGAATAAGGTAGGTCGAATATGAACTAATAGATAAAAAGTTGTTGAAGTCTGAGCATTGATTTATTTGAATATACATATTATAGAAAACACTCACATTTGGAACAGTATTCTCGCTTTCTTTACTAAACTATTATTCGATAATAATGGATTAAAAGCAGTGACTTTAAATACTATAGACTGGGCATCCCATTCATAAAATGATATTAGTCTTGACGCCAACATCACAATAAGTGCGAAAGAGACAACACTATGAGTGGAAAGAGATAAAACGAGGAATCCGAACCCATCGGGCAACACCGCATGAGAACATGTGATTCTTATAATACGTACGTCCGAACTCGATTTTCATCTGGAACAGCGGCGGCACATTTCGAGTTTCTACCGTTTTGTATGAAAAATATAAATGAATATTAATTTGGGTAGGTACCTATGTCGTTGTTGTTATATGACAGTACATCACATTTTTGACTTTTTGAATCAATAAAAATTGAAATTTTCATAACATTAAAAATTAAATCTCCTGCTGTTCTTCCGACAATATGAATTACGGTTCCGAATAAAATGACAACCAAAATACAAAATATATTTCGCCTTTCTTACATATCTCTAAGGCCATTTTACTCAATTTGCCATATGATTTTTGTTTTTGGAGACGGGAAACTGTATGGTTTGCCGGTGATTCATGATTGGCAAGCTTCCCGGTTTTAAATATTTGATTCCATCAATGTCACGTAAATAGTCTTGTGGGTTAAAATGGGCCGAACACAAAAAGGGAGGTTTGATTCGAAGTCCTCGTCAATCCTCACCAAAGAACACCAAATATTTCGCAGCTCTTCATTTTTTGGAAATCTGCAATTGGATAACAAGAAAAAAATATAAAAAATAGGAAACAGCAACGTTTTACTTTTCTTGTTTCTAATACATAAGTATATGTACAGGCGAAAAGTATTATAAATAAATGGCCGAAAAACTATTTTTAACTATACCAAAATGATTATCAGTGCTGGAAAGTGAGTGGAGATAAATTCAAAGAAATATGGTGCAGGAGTCATACTAAACAAAGACCGCAAATATTGGTATACCTGCAAATTGAAGCAGAAAAGCAATATTGTTCATTGGTCTATTCTTCTTTAAATTAATGTCTGGACATAAATTTAATTTTGTATGTTTAGACATAAATTTGGCCCAAAAACATTTATGTCTAGATATACATTCAAAGAAGTATGGGCAAATAAACAATACATAATGCGTAGGTACCCTGCTTCAATTTGCAAGTACCAATATTTGCTGTTTCTATTCACTTTTCGCATTCTCCAGAAAATTAAACATTTTTTATATATCCTATACCTACCTTAAAAACAAAATTGCCATTTTTTCTGGCACGTTTTAAAATGTAAAGGTTTATTCGGAAGCCTTGGGAACAGGGTAAATATCTATTTTCAACCATTGAACTTTTATTTAAAACTTTTTTCCAAACGTCAAATTAAAAAGTGAATTGCGGGGTCCATTTAGCTGTGCCCTGTACAAGGTTTTTTTATATATTAATTTAGACCCCCTTTATCCTTTTTATTTGACGTTTCTGACAAAAATGTCCCTTCATAAAAGTCTATTGATTGGTTTCGAGCAAATTGTTGTAAAAACTATATTTCGCTTTTACAGGAAGAAAGACTGGGCGTCGTCAAAATTTTTAATTCCAATTGAAAGGTACAGGCAAAGAGGGCGATATGTCAAAAAGTTAATTTCGAGATAAACGCGAGGTTTTAAGAGCTCTAAAAAGTGATTATAATAATAATAATTGTAAAAGTAAGCATTCTTACTGAAGACTTCAACCTTATTGTAATAAAAAAAACGAAAATAAGACAGTTGAGGAAGTATCCAATAAATAATTCATCTTGACTGTGTATGAAATAATCGAGGAAATAATGGAATAAGTATTCAAGTAATATGAATATCCTTTCTTATTTGAGAACAATCGGTTCCTATTGCATAAAACACTACCATTCAGGCTTTTTTTCCAAATCAGTTTCATTTTTTCGTTGTTACCTATTCACGAATAAAAACAAACATTTAAACTTCCTGAAGATTGAAAAATCCTCATTTTCATGAATGAAATATGATGATGCCTACACTCTACACCACTGGATCCCTCTCCAGTCAATGCTCAATGCAAATTTGACACTTACCTGTGAATGGTGATTTCTGGATCCGAATGGTCGAGTTTTTGACACAGCAAGCACAATCTTACCATTTTTCACAAATAAAGTCACAATACAACACTTCACAAGCACGAAAGTAGAACTTTTCAAGTTGAAACCCCATGGCATCACCACACTACCTTCAAAATCGATACCTGCTGTTTAAAGGCAGCGTTGCCGTGTACTAGGACTAATATTTACTATGTATCGCCTGTATCCAATGCACAAAAAATCATTATTTGATGAATGTTAGTAATTGAGCTTTGAGTAGCACAAAAATGTTTCACATTATTATGATATGGAATAATATCATCATTAGACACTATCACCGTTGTTCAATATTGAGTTGATTCACACGAAATCATGGTTGTAAATGTGTCTGATTATGCGATAATCTAGAATAGTGAACCTTGATGCACCTTCTTGAAAAATGAACAATACTCAATCCTCCTTAATTTTCATTGTATCATGTCTTATCAATCAATTTCGTACACAGAGGAATTTTCATTGATGAAGATTTGCCCAAATCGGCAACCGCGTCCAAAGCAGGTCAGTTTTCGGCGACGCAGATAGATATAACTCGACAAGGATAGCGATACAGTGAATTTCTCAAGACATACGTCCAGAATTGGATGATGGTGCCATTATTTTTGAAGGTTTCCTTCTCTAAAGCCTTATAAAACTCAACGATTAAAAGATAATTTTACACCTGTAAAATAGCTTTATTTGGATTTAGATGATAAAAGTAGCAACAACCCAAACTAACCCAAACTAACCCATACAAACAAATCTCATCAATCGAATGACATATGACACGATACAATGCAATCGAATGACAAGAATGACAGGATTCAGTCTACTGCAGCCGCTCGAAACAGATGACGTCATATTTTTCCCCCTCCTTCTCTACCTCAGGCGAAGTGAGGCAACCTATTGATTGTATAGTAAGGAATCTTGCTGACAACGTGTTTATTTGTGTTGCCATGACAGAGTGGTATTATCGATTTGGTGTTATCGAAGGTAATACCACGAGTGCTTAAAAATTACCGATAAATTTTCACGAATGCGTGTTTTCTCAAAATTTGTAGAGAAAACACGCATGAGCGAAAATTTATCCGGTTAATTTTAAAGCACGAATGGTATTTAGAAGAATATTTCACGGATTCTAGAATATAACTTCACTAAATTTGCGTTGCCATGGCGATTGCCCTGACAACGTGGTTATATGTGTTGCCATGACAGAGTGGTATTTTCGATTTGGTGTTATCGCTGTAAGCCTCCGAAAATTCAACTGCTCTTATGGGATTTTTTGTACATGAGTGGAATATTCGGGGGTAATACCACGAGTGCTTAAAAATTACCGATAAATTTTCACGAATGCGTGTTTTTCTCAAAATTTCACGAGACCGAAGGTCGAGTGAAATTTGTAGAGAAAACATGCATGAGCGAAAATTTTACCGGTTGATTTTAAAGCACGAATGGTATTTAGAGGAGTATTCCACGAATTCTAGAATATAGCTTCACTAATTTTGCGTTGCCATGTTGATTGCCCTGACAACGTGGTTATTTGTGTCAAAAAATTGCGTCGTTGCCATATCGATTGCTCTGAGAACGTGTTTATTTGTGTTGCCATGACAGAGTGGTATTATCGATTTGGTGTTATCGGGGGTAATACCACGAGTGCTTAAAAATTAC
Source organism: Orchestes rusci (assembly GCA_958502075.1). Lineage (NCBI taxonomy): Eukaryota > Metazoa > Arthropoda > Insecta > Coleoptera > Curculionidae > Orchestes > Orchestes rusci. The sequence continues at coordinate 33,226,221 of OY293308.1, read as the reverse complement.
CGATAAATCTTCACGAATGCGTGTTTTCTCAAAATTTCACGAGACCGAAGGTCGAGTGAAATTTGTAGAGAAAACACGCATGAGCGAAAATTTCACCGGTTAATTTTAAAGCACGAATGGTATTTAGAAGAATATTTCACGAATTCTAGAATATAACTTCACTAAATTTGCGTTGCTATGTTGATTGCTCTGACAACGTGTTTATTTGTGTTGCCATATGACAAAGTGGTATTATCGATTTGGTGTAATCGCTGTAATCGCCGATTGCACCAACCTATTTTGAGGATACTTAACGCTAAGGGACCCTTAACTTGACAGTTTTGCATGTAAAGCTGTCAAGTTAAGGGTCCCTTAGCGTTAAGTATCCTCAAAATAGGTTGGTGCAATCGGCCATTAGCCTCCGAAAAGTCAGCTGCTCTTATGGGATTCTTTGTACATGAGTGGAATATTCGGGGGTACACCACGAGTGCTTAAAAATGACCGATAAATTTTCACGAATGCGTGTTTTCTCAAAATTTCACGAGACCGAAGGTCGAGTGAAATTTGTAGAGAAAATAACACGCATGAGCGAAAATTTTACCGGTTAATTTTATAGCACGAATGGTATTTAGAAGAATATTTCACGAATTCTAGTCATAACTCCAGAAAATCTGCGTTGTCATGTTGATTGACCTGACAACGTGGTTATTTGTTTCAAAAAATTGTCGTTGCCACATCGATTGCTCCGACAACGTGTTTATTTGTGTTGCCATGACAGAGTGGTATTAACGATTTGTTGTTATCGGGGGTAATACCACGAGTGCTTAAAAATTACCGATACATTTTCACGAATGCGTGTTTTATTGAAATTTCACGAGACCGAAGGTCGAGTGAAATTTGTAAAGAAACATGCATGAGCGAAAATTTTACCGGTCGATTTCAAAGCACGAATGGTATTTAGAAGAATATTTCACGAATTCTGGAATAAAACTTCACTAAATTTGCGTTGCCATGTTGATTGCCCTGACAATGTGGTTATGTGTGTCAAAAAATTGTCGTTGCATTATCGATTGCTCTGACAACGTGTTTATTTGTGTTGCCATGACAGAGTGGTATTATCGATTTGGTGTTATCGAAGGTAATACCACGAGTGCTTAAAAATTACCGATAAATTTTCACCAATGCGTGTTTTCTCAAAATTTGTAGAGAAAACACGCATGAGCGAAAATTTATCCGGTTAATTTTAAAGCACGAATGGTATTTAGAAGAATATTTCAAGAATTCTAGAATATAACTTCACTAAATTTGCGTTGCCATGTTGATTGCCCTGACAACGTGGTTATTTGTGTCAAAAAATGGTCGTTGCCATATCGATTGCCCTGACAACCTGGTTATTTGTGTTGCCATGACAGAGTGCTATTTTCGATTTGGTGTTATCGCTGTAAGCCTCCGAAAATTCAACTGCTCTTATGGGATTTTTTGTACATGAGTGGAATATTCGCTGTAATCCTCCGAAAAGTCAGCTGCTCTTATGGGATTTTTTGTACATGAGTGGAATATTCGCTGTAAGCCTCCGAAAATTCATCTGCTCTTATGTCATTTTTTGTACATGAGTGGAATATTCGCTGTAAGACTCCGAAAATTCAACTGCTCCTATATGGAATGTTTTGTACATGAGTGGAATATTCAGAATATTGTATATTGAATGATCTTGACAACAGTATTACACCTTGCTATTAAGTTCTATAATTTCTTATAAAATTGACGTTTAAATATGATATGATACTTTTACAAAATTATTTCAACTTTGATAGGCTACCTATCTCAAGGACAAGGGTGAGTTTATGGCACCAATACGGTACTGTGGTTCAACGAATTCAACCGCAAAAATTGGAATAGACTCACCGATATTCGGATTCTTCCAGGGTCAGCTTGTATACCAGCATTTTATAATAAGACTATATTAAGATATTTCCCATGCTAAGAATTCTCCCGTCCTCAAACATCTCCAAATCGATGTTTCCACCTACAATCGGTGACGGGAACTAGTGGTCCGAAAAATATCCGATATTCACAAACTTAGATAGTCAATCAGCAGAGGGCTCTGGAGAAAAGTAGAATTTTCAAGTACCAACAGATGGTGATATTGTTTTTTAACTGCTTTTAAAGATGTGAATTATAGCTTTTGGATTTATATGGGAGAGTATTCTCAAGTGTACCTACCAGGTGAAAACAATTTACGTCACCGATTTTGTTTAAACTCTGGTAGATTGTTTTTATTGTTAAAAGTAACCGATATCAAGAAGGATTTTTTTCTATAAACATTTTAAAACACCTATTTTAGGTAGGTATATGAGTTTGAAATTTTGCACCAGCTTTCTTGAAATTCTTGCCTATCCCACGTCACACTTACGATCAGTATTCCCAATTAGTGACCCTCATTCTATCGGGAATTTAAGAAAACGATTAATAATTTTACAATGATTGAAAATTACAATAATTAATGTTTTTGTTGCAAAATGTTTGCAACAAAATTTCTCAAAGATCAATCTAAGGATGTGTTTAATATTTTAAAATCATATTATTATCATGTGTAACGCGGAGTATAAAGGATACGAACGATTTGTATATTTTTTTGGTTTTCCGAGTACATAATCAAATGATATTCAATAATTTGATAATAAGAATGATAAAATGCTTCATTTATATCCCTTCAATGCCCATCAAGAGCGTTGTTGTAGACTTCAAAACAGTAATATTTGATGACCAAGTTTTGTAAGTTTAGTTTTTCTTCTCTTATGTTATGTACCTAATAATAGTTCGATAAATTAGATCATATTATGCCCGATTAAACAAAATCACGTGGACAGTCTTGCGAATAAATGAAGTAGAATATACTTACTTATAAAATATTTTTTAAATATTTTAATATACAGTGTGTCCACAGATTGGGTTTCGATAAGGTATAAATGAAAATGACAAAAATTTTCCGAGTCACATTTTGATATTCTGAGAATTATAATAGCTTCTGCTCGGTCTCAAACCAAGATGTTAAGAGAATGAGCCAAATCAATTTATTGAGAAAAGTTGTTTAGAATTAAAAGCTCGAGCAGTCTCAATTTCCAGACAAATCCGCCTTCTTTGATTCTGCAAGTACAGTGCTTTCAATTTAATTTGTCACAAAAGACTGTAAACTATTTATTTTTTAAGCTAAAAAGTCGACCCAAAAAGGAATTGTACGGTTTTTCGTAAAGTCTTATTATAAAATGATACTAGGTACTACGCGGGTAGGTATACTGTTTTAGATTTCTTGAAATTGTAATCAGCCGAAAGTGTGGCAAAAACTAATTATCCAACGAACTTGAAAATATTTCTTTGAGGGTAATTTATGACTCATTTACCAATAAAAGTAGCGCCATTCGAAAAAACGTCTAGCCCGTTGGCTTTTCCCGGGTTTAGCCACCTGTTGTTTATATAAATTTCATAATGTTTATTGTAAAATGCTTTACCCAGTTGTATGGCCATTTATGCTATTCTTTATATAAAATAATCCTGTATTTAGCTTAAGCTGACACTGCATATAGTAATCATATATATACAGGGTGTCCCAGCAAGGGTGGCCACCGGCCATATCTCAGAAACTACTGGACCTAAAAGTTCAGGAAAAAAAATTATCACTAAACTGGCCACGAGAAAATGCTGGGAAATATTTATAACTTCATAATTTTTCCGCTAGGGGGCGCAATCAAAGCTTAAATATTAAAATTCGAAATTTCTCCGGAAATTCTCAGATTGAGGTATATCTTTATCAACATGGTTAGAAAACCTAGACAATTTCACGTCTTTTTGGTACAGGGCTCATTGGCGTACCGATCTTCGTGTGAGTAGGGGAAGGTAGTGAAAGTGTAATTGTTCAAGTGGCTGTAACTTATGAACGACTTGTCCGATTTTGTTGCGTATAGGCTTGTTTGGAAGATAAATGTGAGTACTTTCGTATATCGTATCCAGTGATGCGTGATTGTCTCCAGAAAAGTTGCTAGAAGGCGTAATTTGAATTAAAAACTGTTATTTTCGTTTCACCGCAAAAATTTAATTGGTACGGTATAATTCTGATAACAGAATCGAAATGAAGATTAAATTTACAGGAAAAAACCTCCAAACCGCAGGTTTTTATCTTTTCTCGTTTTCGAGTTATGGCCGAGAAAATAATTTTTGACACTCGAAAAGTTGTTTGTTGTGTAGTTTTATTTAACTTTATAAATGTTCGAATTGTCCTCCATCTTGTAAAATACATTTCTCAATTCTGTGCCTACAAATAGAAACAGCTGTTTCTATTTCAATTGGTGCAATGGAATGTATAGCATTCTCAATCCGCTCAATCATATTTTCTCTTGTGGTGGGACGAGTTTTGTAAACGATGTCCTTGATTCGTCTCCACAAGTAATAGTCCAACACAGTTTAATCGGGGGATCTCGGTGGCCATGGGAACAAACTGCCCCTTCCAATCCAGCGATCTTGATAACGGTTGTTTAAAAAATCACGAACTCTCCGTGCATAATGAGCTGGGCAACCGTCATGTTGGTACCACATGGACATCCTAAGACCAATGGGAACATCTTCTAAAAGTATTTGCAAGTCATTTTCTAAAAAGTTTAAATATGATTTACCATTTAAATGGCCATCAATAATATACGACCCAATAATTTTGTTTCCTAACACTCCGCACCAGACGTTTACACTCCACCTGTCTTGATGATCCACTTCCCGCATCCAGTGTGGGTTTTCCCGCGACCAAAAGTGCATGTTATGCAAATTAACATTTCCAGAACTAGAGAAACGGGCTTCATCGGTCCATAAAATTTGGGAGAGGAATTGAGGATGTTCGTTGCACATTTCTCGAAGCCAATAGCAATGGTCTAGTCGCCTGTTGAAATCATCTTCTGATAGAGCTTGGTGTAAGGAAAGATGGTATGGACGAAGTTTGAAGTCTCTTAAAATTCGGAGCACTGAAGAACGACTCAATCCTAGATGGTGGGAAATTTCTCTTGTGCTCAAATGCGGTGAAGCTTCCACGTAAGCGAGAACGTTTATAATATTGTCTTCATGGTTTCATGGACGTCTTCTGATTGGAACTGGATTGAGCTGTACACTTCCCGTTGTTCTTAAACGTATTGCCATTCGCCGAAATACCTTTCTGCTGTAGTGCCTTCGTTTAGGATACCTTTCAGCGTATTCACGTGCCGCAATCGGAGCATTTCCAAAACATTGAAAATATACGGCGAGCATATCAAAAGCCTCGGCATTGGTGTAAGACATTTTAACAGAGAATGTTAAAATGATAATTAAAAGATTGTTATGATTGCAATATCTGTTTCAATTATCTCCATGAAAACCCGCCGATGTTTTCCCACAGCTACCTAGATTTTTTTTCAACCCATCATTGCAATATTTAATACATAATTAGATTGGGATTTATGCTCATCAAAATATTTTTCATTTATTATGAGTTTTGTTCTATTGAAATAACAAATGAAAACATTAAATTTTACATCATTTGGACTAGTTATTATTATTGAAACCAAAAAAAAAAAGCAGGTTGCAATAGAACTACACAACAAACAACTTTTCGAGTGTCAAAAACTCTTTTCTCGGCAATAACTCGAAAACGAGAAAAGATATCAACCTGCGGTTTGGAGGTTTTTTCTTGTAAATTTAATCTTCATTTTGATTCTGTTATCAGAATTATACCGTACCATTAAAATTTTTGAGGTGAAACGAAAATAACAGATTTTAATACAAATTACGCCTTCTAGCAACTTTTCTGGAGACAATCACGCACTACTGGATACGATGTTCGAAAGTACTCACATTTATCTTCTAAACAAGCCTATACGCAACAAAATCAGATAAGTCGTTAATAAGTTACAGCTACTTGAACAATTACACTTTCACTACCTTCCCCTACTTACACGAAGATCGGTACGCCAATGAGCCCTGTACCAAAAAGACGTGAAATTGTCTAGGTTTTCTAACCATGTTGATAAAGATATACCTCAATCTGAGAATTTCCGGAGAAATTTCGAATTTTAATATTTAAGCTTTGATTGCGCCCCCTAGCGGAAAAATTTCGAAGTTATAAATATTTCCCAGCATTTTCGCGTGGCCACTTTAGTGATAATTTTTTTTTCCTGAACTTTTAGGTCCAGTAGTTTCTATGGCCGGTGGCCACCCTTGCTGGGACACCCTGCATACATAATAATAATAACATTTCAAGAAGCCACAGAAAGATGACGCTGCAAGAAATTTTTTCTAACAATAAATTTGAAAATTGACGGTTTAATTGAGTTGAGACTTACTGACATAGTATTATAAAGTTCTTATACAGTGCTTTTCTTTAATGTCTCCCCCCCCTTTTATTTTTTGAACGGCTCAACTTAGAGACTTCAAATTTCAGGTGATGAAAAACAAGCATGTTAACTATATGTTGACATGAAATTGACATATGAAAAATCCAAGATGGCGGCTGGGCGTCATCTTTGAATGTTTTTTTAATAGGAATAGGGATCATGTGACACCTCATTTTGAAGGGGCTGATTCATAACCTTAGAATATTGAGTCGATATCTTCAAGTACTACAAAATGGCGGTACATTTAATTACTACATTGATACATACTCTTTTTGAAAAAATTCTTCAAGTTCAATTTAAAAGATGCTTTTTTGACATTTTTGTCATTTATTCCTAACTCAAACTTTATGTGAAGAATATTCCCAGCATCTTTTGAATTGAATTTGACGTTTTTTTTTTAAACTGTATGTATCAATGTAGTACCTGATTGAATGTACCGCCATTTTGTAGTACTTAAAGATATCGACTCAATATTCTAGGGTTATGAAGTACTAACCATGCAGGACCTTCAAAATGAGGTGTTATATCGATTCCTTTAAAAAAAAAATTCCAAGATGGCGCCCAGCCACCATCTTGAATTTTTCATATGTCAAAACAAAGTAAACATGCTTGTATTTCAGCACCTAGAATTTGAAGTCTCTAAGTTGAGCTGCTCAAAAAATAAAAGGGGGGACATTAAAGAAAAGCACTGTATATAATAAGTGAAGCTTCTCTAAGGAACCACAACAGAATAATAATTTCAATAAACAGAAGATAGCTCAATATCTTCGATCAATAAACTAAGATAAAATGATTAATCATGAAAACCAACTTGACTTACGTCACAAATTTATTCTTTTTTTTTGTCCACTACAGTAATTAAATCAATAAAGATGTCTTTTTCTATAAATAATTTATTCGAAGTGATGAGAATTTTTCTTGGCTTATCGAAATTCGTAACCAATTCTAAATCAACCTCATTATATGGAGACGTAGCAGAAGATACCCGCAATGTTATTGCTACTTGAAATTGCACATAATATGTGTAATGATGGAAATACTACTTATTCAAGTCCGGTTTTGGGAGTCTAATATTGCGCTTCCTTTCCTTTGGTTAAACTATTTTTCAGAACTGCAATTTCAGCCTTTATGACATTTTTTTCAATATTAAAACACTCTGCATACTGACTAGTAAAGTCTGTGGTCTTTCGTAGTCAAGCGCGAAGAATTTGTCTACAGCTGCTGCGACTCGAATACTCTCTTCACAGAACTATGACTTCAAAAACCCTCCACAGAATCTATAATAATAAAGAAAACATCGACTCTCCAATATTCTACATTTGAAGAATCTGCGCCTTATTCTGCAGCTCCAACTCTCAAGTCATACACAAAATATTTTCGTTTCACTGAACTTTTTCCTCTTGTATGATGGAGGTTCCAAGGTGACGTACACCTGAGCCGCAAAGTCACCAATTTTGCTATGGATGTGCTCATAACAAACTGTCATCAGAACGCACTGCTTCTAAGGTGTTTAATACGACTTTTATTACTCCAACCGCTTCTCAGGATGTTGCTGTTGTTGAGTGGAGTGACTGGGTTGAAAAAATCTGTTATGGTAAGAATCTCTTCCGCAAGACCAACAATGGACGAGTAAAGATGCCTGTTTCATATAGGATAGCATACCGATGACTTTTTTGGCCTTTTGGTCTGTTCTATTCTCAGTTCCCTGCTCCAGTAACTGGATAATTGCGGGGTACACTCTTTTGACTGTCGCATAGTCTAACCGTGATACCCGTCTGAAAGTTGGGATTTCTCAGTTATTTTGTTATCCAATATTTTTGCATCATACTATGCGGTCTCGAGAAATGGTCGTTTTTAAGGCTTGAGGAGTATTAGTAAAGTTTGCAATGGACTGTACGTTTTTGCAAATGCAAGAGGTGCCAAGCTAACCCTATGTGCCATACAATGTGTATACATATATGGCATAACGATTGGTTTTCTCCGATATTAGCTTGCATACCACCAATTTGTCCAAACATCACAGCTGCGTCATCATATTGCCCCACTAAATGCATTTCGGATAGTTTCAAGTCTACGAGCTTCTGATTCATCAATGAATATAACTCCGCAGCAGTTGTTTTTTTGAACAATCGATGAATTTCAAAAATGTCTCTTTCACTTTCAGCCGAGACGAATATCTGATACATAGCGCCATTTTTTTTTGGGTCTTTACGGCCTGCGCGTTCCTCGTACACCATGATGATGGAGAAAGTTTTTTAGACTCAACTTTTGTAGATATCTCGTTAGTTCATGATTTGTTCTGGGGGGGCTAATTGCGAGCTAAGGGATGCTCAGCCCCCCTCCAGTTGCGCCACTGCGGCCATAACCTTGAGAACCATTTTTAAAACGTCATAACAGTATTAAATTGAAAAGAAGTTGAATTTTTGGGTTTCACGGGAATCATATTAGGTATACCTATGCCAAACAAAATGAATAGATTCGTAATTGAACAAAAATATGATACAAAAATTGGTAGTTTCTGATGAAATTTGGTAGAAGGCGTAGGAGTAGAACGCGTAGCTTAGACATCAAATTGCAGTTAGATATCATGAAATGTGTGGCTCATCAGTCTGTATGACTGTACAAAATATCGACCTCCAACTTCATCAAAAATAGCGAAAATACAGGAGTGTATTCATCAAACGCGACTCAATATGTCCAAAGCGATAAAATACGGAGTTCAAAAATCTTCAAATTCGCTCAATTAACTTTTTCACCTTTGAACTATTCATAAGAACTTTCCATATGAAATAACATTATGATGATTAATTGTCCTCTTATTCAAAAACACATGATTATAGGCCGCTAATTTCAAAAATGGGATACAATACTTTTCATGCAACTATATCAAGAGTAAGATAGTTTAGTAATGACTCTAGTGGGAAACGTTTTTCATTTTCATAATTTATGGACGTCAATTTGATTTGGAGAATGTACAATAAAAGAAAAACCAATAACTCACCGTTCAAAAGAATGTCAAGTTCATCCGTCATAAAATCCATAGCGTTCACAGACACGTCAATCACGAATTGTTTGAATCAATTTGATTATTAGAAGTTTCACTATCCTAATAATCGATCGAAAATATTTCAGTTGTCATCCGATACTCTGCGTTTTCACAACTGTGTACATATTATGTTTATCTTGCTCAAAAAAGAACTCCCCTGCTGAGCCTGGAACGATATTTCTGTGGTATCCGAAAACACACCTAATTCAGTCACCGGTCTTAATTGAGAATAATAGGTTGAATTAGGTTCTTAATTTCACAACGATCGTTATTCACCTTAGGAGATTTGGGAGAGTTGTTAACAAACAATAATGGTTGAAAATTCTTTCTAGTCAGTTATAGATATTGAATTTTATTCTGTGGTTGATGGGAATAGGAATCATTTGTGGTGCGATAAGGTTAAAAAAAGTTGATCATTTATATTTTCCATTGCGTTTCAACTTATCAAGCTTTAATTAAATTGAATTCAAGGGAAGCAGAATATTTTTTTTGATTGATTTCAACTCAGAAGAAGTTACACCTATATCGATCCAAAAATAAAGTCACGCATAGAAACTGATTTTGAAATTACCCATAAGAACTACTTCAAGAATGATTTTATTCTAGGGAATGATGAGATGATTTTTTCAAAAATATTTTGTAGATATTTTCACATGAGAAAACATTTTTAAATTTATTTGTTAATCATAAGCATAGGGTTTTATTGTTTCTTTATATTGATGTATTCTAGTTATTTTATGTACATAGATATATTGCAACTATAACGCTTTGCTGCTGAATAACTTGTGCATTTAGATACATACAAGGGTTGAATGCCATCCGAAATCTGAGGCCACGGATTGGCCTCATAAAAAATTAAAAGGGTTTATTGTTTTGTGATTGGCCTGTCTGGTGGCAAGGAAACGTTTAGACAATGGAAAAAGTATTCCATAATAATTATTGTTTTAACCCCGAGTGCTCAGAATTTATGCAAAGCTTCGAATCCAGACGATCAATCATCGGCCTATCACGGGTTCACTATTGCTGACATCATGTGAAAATATTGCTATTCTATCGGATGAAAATATAGATTTAATTTTTTATTTTTTCAAATATGTAATTTGTGCACAAAATTGGGTTTCTGTTTTTTTTTAGGTGAGCAATCATAATTGAAAATCCCGTTTTTACTTGCAATTTGTCAAAACGACACATACAGTAATGAATGTTAGTATCAACAGTGTGTTTCATTTTGGAAATATTTTTCAACTTGAATACAGTGAAATGGATGAATTCAAGGGAAGAAAATCATTCTTCCGATAATCATATAATGCTTAAAAACATACTAGATTATTACTGATAGAGCTTCGTTTAGAGATTCAACACCTAGAGATTTTCTTTCTTTCTTATTACTTTTTTGCAAACAGATTAGAGTATTTTTCATTTTATCAATGAATGAAATCTAAGTACAAAAATTCCAATTCGAATCACTCGCCAAATGTATTTACTTCTGACCGGTCACGGGCGACGTACCCAGCTGTAATTAACTGTAGTCTCATTTCCATGGCTTTCTATCATGATACTACATGTGTTTTAGAATCAAAGCTTTCTATGATCAATGAAAAGATAACGATAATTTTGTAATAAAATGCTATACTGGATGTTCAGAAAGTCAGGTCAAATTTGGAAAAAAACAATTTTTCAATCGACCCTGAAAAAATTCTAGCAAAGATTTTGCAAAATCCTTCCGTCATCTCTTCAAGTATGACACTAACTATAATACACTTGATAAGTTTTGTTATTTGAGCTTATACCAAAAGCGTTAAAAAATTAAAGTCAAAATTTTTAAAAATATGTCATTTTATAGTAGGTAATATCAAAATGATTTGAGCCAAAATATTAATCAATGAACTATTCAAAAGTGCTCTTCTATAAGTACGAGTACACATTCGAGTAGATACTTAAGCCTATACACAGTGTACTGAAAAAGAATAACAAACACATCAAACTAGCTAGGCAACTTGTTTTTGGTCCAACAAAAAAACAAAAATGAACAAAAAGGCAACGCTATGCGCTAGAGTAGAGTACGATGCAAGTAAGAACTATACACCGACGCATATACCTATTAGTTTTATAGGAATATGCACCGACGATGTGTTCGTCTCTCTCAGGCTATATGAAGGCCCCACGCAGCCTGAGAGAGACAAACAAATCGTCGGTGTATAGTGTTCTTAGTTGAATCGTAGTATACCCCCTTTCCCAATTTTGAAGATCTCCTCACTCTCCCACAAATGACAATTTGCACTTTTTTTCGAAATATGAAAAATATAAGGATTATTAGTAAGTACTGATGCCATTGATGTTTAAAACATCATCCTACGACCTCTATTAATGTAGTAATCACCGATTAAAGAGCGCCAATCAACATCAAGGACGTCACAGAATACACTATCTATCTCCGTCTGGCGTATTGACTGTAATGACTCTCTCTCTCTCTCGAGGGAAATATTTATTTAGTAAATTTTTGGGTATTATGGGATTTTTTTCGGTGATAATATTGTCTAGAATAGGTTCGTTTTTAAAATTTCAAGTCATTTGAAAATGTATGCAAATTGTCCATTCTTTTTGCAAATGTTTCTTCAAAAGAGGACGGTTGTCAGTCAATTTTTTCTTTGGACAGTTTAACCGAATGAGCTTCATACCAAGTGTGGCCATGCTCCAACATGCCATTTGATGCAGAGGAGCAATCAAATGAGAACTGACGGTTTGCCACATGCATACAGTGTCTCCCCGGATCAGCGCATAAATAGGTGAAAAAAACAGAAAATCTTGAATTGGATTTTTATCTTCTGGGAAGTGCGTAAATGTCCCGAAACGTTTTACATCCCGACCGTAAGTTTCCCGACAGTTTTGCTTCCCGACCGTAAAATTTCCCGAACGTAATTGGTCCCTAACGTTTTTTGCACCGACCGTAAACTGTCCCGACCGTATTTATCCCGAACAGTGACAATCCCGAAACTCAAATTTGCGTCAACAACGTTGCCGGTTGTTATAATATTTCCGTCTCGTATCGTATAAGTTGTAATTGGAATCAAAATTATCGTTAATAATAGATGGGTCAAAAAACAGGAAGAATATTTGTTATATATTATATTATTGTCTTTAAAAAGATGGCAAAATGATGTAGGGACGGATAGAAATGTATTTCGAATCATATTCCGAATAAAGCTATGCAACTCAAAATACAATAATTAATGGAGTGTCAGTGGTCATGTGGTCATATTTTTATGATGGAGATAGTCTTGTTATTTGTTCTCGGCGAGAGCTATTAGCCGATTAGCCAGTTGATTTCTTTACTCTATTGGTCCATTTTTTTTTAAATTTTGGGTACTGTGTATATAGAAGCTATATTTCTGCTTCGGAACATTTGAAACTTTGAAAACATTAACCACTTTGAATTATTACAAGTCTGAAGTCTGAGAATGACATTGCAACAGGTATACCAGTTATTTCTTGAAAGCGAGAAGTACAACTCCAGCTATCCAAAATCAATAAATTGAGAAATAATCTAGCGGTGAAATTGATCCTTGTCAATTGATGCCCGGAGAAGTTTTTTTTGGGTCTGCCTATTTTGATGACCAGATCAAAATTGGTGCGACCATCGCTATTATAAGAGGGAATGAGCTCATATTGTATATCCTGCATGCAATTGATACGGGCTACTTGCTATACCACTCTCAAGTATTCAACTTCAACCACCCCTTTTGTAGGGGTAGTTTACTCTTGGATTTTTTTTAAAATTATTGGTGCGACCATCGCTATCAGAAGTGGGAATGAACTCATATTGTAGATCCTAAATGCTATTGATATGAGCTACTTGCTACCACTCTCAAATATTCAACCATCCTTTTTGTAGGGGAAGTCTACTCTTGGGGTGGTTGGATATTTGAGAGTGGTAGCAAGTAGCCAATATACAGGGTGTTTCATTAATATTGCGAAAACATTCGGGATGATTTTTCCCGTTTTAAAATGAGAACAAAACTTCCTATAAACATGTATCCGGAAATACTTCGTTACAAAGCTAGAGGGTGTTGAAACTTTATTATCATTTTCATTTTTTGTGATTAATATTTGAGGTTATGTTGATCTTCTGATGAAAATTGATATTTAGGGGTTTCTTAGCATGCGATATCCGAATTTTATGTTAGTATGGCTCTAACGTGTAGGGGGCGCTACCTACACTTATTTTTCAGGATATGAACAGTCATAACTTTTTTGGACGTCCCTGTATATATTTTTAACTAATACAAACGATTTCTATATCACTTTCACGCAGAAAATATATACCTGTTAGAAGTTGCTACGGGCAACCATTCTCGAGTTGCTACGGGCAACCATACATCTGATTTTGAAATAATGGCGGAGGTAAAGTTATAAAATCTTTCGTTTGCTACATATTTCTAGTAAAAAGAAAAAGAATTCAACTATTGAGTGGATGTAAACAACAATTTTTATTAAAATATTATAAAAAAATTGAAAAAATGAAAAAATAAAAAACTTCAACACCCTGTAGCTTTGTAACGGAGCATTTCCGGACACATGTTTATGGAAAGTTTTCTTCTTATTTTCAACAAGGAAGACCCATCCTCAAGAAAATGCAAGACGCTGCTTGACCATAATCCCAAAATCACATGTATATTTTTATTTCCTATCCAAATATCTCGAAAATGGTTGCACTTAGCGACTTGTAACAAGTTCACTTTTTCTGCGTAAAAATGATGAAGAAATCTGATTTTTAAAAAATATAATACAGGCACGTCGAAAAAAGTTACGGCTGTTAATAAGGTAGGTAGCGCCCTCTCAAGTTAGAGCCATACTAAGATCAAATTCAAATTTCTCATGACATGTCCATCAACTGTTGCTTGATGATTTTCTCTTCCATGGGTCTAGAAGATTTTTCAAGCTTCTCTTCCATAGCTCTGGAAGATTTCTCGAACCTCTCTACCAATTTATCTTCTAATTTTCTTGAGTTCTCTTACATAGTCCTGGAGTTCTCTAGCACAGCTCTCGACAATTTCTCTACTGCGTTGGGATCAGGAATCTCAAATTGGAACGTATCAAGATCCATGCCTTCTTCCATTCTACGAAGCCTCTGTTGTAGATCAGCCTTCTTACCGCTTGTATCCAAATCACGCTCCTCAAGCTCCCTCTTCAACTCGGCAACCTTCAATCCGGTTGAAAGCACTAGTTTCGCAGACATTGTAGCGAATATCTATGTCCGTTTCTTGAACACACAATAAATCTCACTTTGGTCACCAATGTTACGAATTTCGCTATAGAAAACACTGTTCAGTGTTGATTTATTTATTTGAAGGCACTACAATCACAACACCACAAATAATTATATTCAAAACACGACTCGTAGAACTGAACTAACTCTCTTACCTAAATGGCGGACTTATATCTCTTTGCCAGGCTTGCGGAATATTCCAGTAACACCCAGAACAGTGTAGAAGGTCCACCGCCGTCTGGTTTCGCTAGAATGAACTAGAAGCGAATCGATTCTACACGCAGTGGTGGCTGTTGTTGCTTTGTGGGACAAATACCGACGATTTCGGGTTCAAGGCGATATGGCCAGTATTTTGGTGTTCTGACCCAAGGGTCGGTTTGCTGAACACGTTTCGTCACACTATTATTAAACTACATAAAAAAGTAAAAAACATCAAGAAAAGTTCTCCGTGCTATTTTTCAATGTAGTTCCAACATTTCTGCTGATTGTATAGGGATTTTTCTGATTTTTATTGGTGTATTGAGACCATAAATGAAAAAATATTGTTTCCATATAACTCGATTCAACCTCATATTTGAACTTGAGTTTCGGTTCTAAACAACTCTTTTAAATTAAAATTCTCGATATTGTCAAAACAAACCTACTTTACACTTGTACCAAATTCATGTTTTTGGTCAACCCTCGTATACGACTGAAAACTGAATAACTTTTTTTCGTGAAACCCGAGGTAAAACCAATAATAAAAAAGTTTCCCATATGTCGCCAACTTTACTAGATACGCCGTATATTATGGATTGTTGTTGACAATTCAGTTGATACAATACGGATTTGATGTAGTTTATATTTCCCAATCATAATACGCAGTATGTTGATGGCTGATCATCGATCTGTATGTACTCACTACATTCCGGTAAGTAACCATTTCAGTTGACCCGCCTATCCTATCAGAACAAGTTTTAATTCCATTCAAGTAATTACTGGCAATATAAGTTCCAATTTTTTTTTTTTGTAAATGATTTTATTCTATTTATTTATATTTCTATTGGTATAACGTTGTAGCACTTAGGCACTAAGCGGTTTACAAATGTAATGTTGATACTTGTCTATTTGTAATGGGTACAGATAAGTTTTTATTTTGGGTTTCGTCGATATAACTCACAAACTTTTTCAAATAGTTTGTTCTATTAGGTACAAACTTATGAGCAGTTCAAAGGAAAATCTTTTATTTATCTTAAATATGTATAAGTTTTAAAATAATGTAGGTAGTTCTGAGAAAAGTTTTATTGTTGCGATGTTTTTTCTACGAACCACCTATAGAGTTATTCCATATCGAATTACTGATTCAATCACGTTTTTATATAGAGTTAATAGCATTCGAGGCATTTTTGGAATCAATATATATTTCTTAGCAAACTTGAACTCTGGATATAGGTACTACAAAAATCAAATTGTCTGTTTTTTTGTTGAAAGATCGAACAAATTATGGTGCCACTTTTCCACTTTGTTGCAGTAGGTAATTAAATTTTATTTTTTTTAATTGATAGATATTTGTTACGTGAATCTACACACAATGTTCAATGTCCCACTTTGTTTTAGAATCTCTGCTTAATTATCTTGTTGAATACTTACTTATGTTACGAAGAAATAAAAGAAATAGGTATAAACATCACTTTTACGCGCTTCATGCTGGATTCTAGACAACTTTATAAATACCTAATATTATAAATGGACTTGACGAAGATCTCCCATCTAATGAAAGGCTCTAATTCACTTTCCAACAGATAATCACACTTTTTTGTGAGATAGAAATACCTATTGTAACTTGTGGTTTCGGGTCTAGAATCCTGCTCAAAAAGAATCACTAAAACATTCCTCAAGTGTCTTTTTTGCAGAACTCTTAAATATTCTTGTCTTCGTGATATAATCATTCCACTTGTCCTAATGTTTGAAAGATATTTGAATGTTTTGTTGCCCTTTTTACAGCGGCTGTAAAATTCCAGACAGTTATAGTTCCATAATATATTTGGTCCAGAACACGATAGGAACACGAAAACACTGAAATACTTACGAAGAGTCAAGAATATATTGTAGCATTATACGTTGTTCTCTAACAGGGAACTTGTAGTTATTTAATTTGATGTGTCTGAAATCACCCGAAGATGAATAAAACAAATACAAATAAATTATGAAGTTGGGTTCATTTCAGCAACCATCAATACAAAGCAATTCCTAGTTCACTCATATACTTATAATACGTATATGGGTTCACTAGATACGAAAATTGAATAACAAGCGGCAACGCTGTTAGAAAAAAGTTGGCGCGAAATGATTTTCGGGAAAGTCACTGTTCGGGATCAATACGGTCGGGACAGTTTACGGTCGGTGCAAAAAACGTTAGGGACCAATTATGGTCGGGACATTTTACGGTCGGGAAGAAATATTGTCGGGAAGTTTATGGTCGGGATGGAAAACGTTTCGGGACAATTATAGCGAACCATCATCTTCTGGGGTTAAGCCCTGCTTGGATGAAAACTAATTGATGTCATAATTTTAGTTTCGAAAAATCGATTATGTCTTGGAAATTAACTTAAAAAGCTATTTGTCTCACCAGTAAAGAGCTAATTCTATAAGAGATAAGACAAAATGTTATTGAAAAAAGTTGTTCAGAATAAAAAGCTGAGTGAGACCGCAAAATTTCAAATCCCACCGCCTACTTTGATATTTTGAAGAAATCAGAAAAGTTCATCAGCAAATTCTTTATAATGATGAGTTACGCAATTCTGCAAAGTATAAAAGTATTTGAAAATCAAGATTACACAAACAAACGTTCAAAATATCAAGATGAAATGCTATTCTGCAGACTTGGAAAGGAAAAATGCAAAATATTGTAATATTTTTCGCTATAGAAGACACTTGTCCAGTTTTAATTTATTCATTCAAAGTCACTACAGCACAACCACAAATATTTATGTTCGCAATCGCAGCCTATTTATGTTTTACGATTTATATATAATAGCTGAACCTCACTCTTCTCTGAATGGCGGCTTTTATATCCTCTTCGATCCCTCGATAAATGGCGAAAGTTCTCCAATATTCCAGATGTAGGCAACCGAATATACTTCTTGATACTACAATCTAAACAGTGGTTTGGACTTGTGACAAACGGGACAAAAGACAAAAGATGGTCGATAGCGAGACGCAATGGTTGTAACTTCATCTCCGCTGTCGGCTGCCTCGGAAGTTCGTACCACTTCGCATGTTTCGACACAAAATCAAAGTGGGCGGAGGGTTTTGCATTTTCACTCAGTTTTATATTCTGAACAACTTTCTTCAATAACATGTTGTCGTATCTCTTATAGAAGAAGCTCTTACTGGTGGGAGAAATAGCTTTTAGATTATTTTCCAGGACATATTTGATTTTTCGAAACCAAGATTATGACATGAATTAGTTTTTATCCAAGCAGGCCTGAACCCCAGAAGATGAAATTTCAATTCATTTTTTTTTTGTCTTTCTCACCTATTCATGCGTCGATCCGGGGACACACTGTAAATGCCTGGCAGCCTGGCCATTAGTTTTTTCTAGAAATTTGGAAGTTGGTTTTTGGAATATTTTGATGTTCAGCAACTGGGTTGTCGTGGAGCTATAAGAGAATCAGTGGTAAAGCGAGAATTTTTTTTTTGGGGGGTTAACTCAATATTTTAAAAAAGTGTAGCGGCGCAGGCATTTTTTTTTCTTGAATTTTCCCTTTTTCATAATATATTTCCTCTCATATCCAGAAGGAGATGTTCTATCATCGCTCATGTGTGAAGTTCGTATCTGTAGTATGGTAGCCGAGTTATATTTTTAGTTAGTTTATTAAAGATATTGAAACATGACAAATACCGAATTCAAGGTGATCGAGCTGTCACGTTCATCAACTGCCAATGTCCCCATCACGTAGTATGTCTACAATACTACATTTCTCCCCGACTTGAAAGTAAACTAATTGCGATATCTATCGGGTGGTCTTCTTTCTCTAGAAGGATTTCTTCTGAGAACATTTGCGTCATCAGTCTTGGACAAATTAACTTCCAAGTCATTTAACTTGAAGTAGTATTTGAAATCGTTGATAAACCTTTTGGAAGCATTGTGAAACTGCAACCTGGTATATCTTCAGGAAATCTGGTAGAAGATGTACCTGGTATATCTTCAGGAATTCTGGTGAAAGATGTTGTGAATGGTCTGATTGTTCTTGATCTCATTTGGTCAGCATGTTTTCTTCTAATGATTCCATCAATATTAACCAGATATAAATATGAACCCGTCTGTTGAACAATTTTTCCAGACACAGAGCCTTTACCAATTGGATTATTTACCCATGCTAGTTCATCTTGTACAATCTCCTTTGCTTTTGTACCTTGGTCAAAAACCATCTTCTGACTAAGTTTCTCTTTTTCCATATTCAATTGTATGTCTGGCTTCATGAGGTCAAATACGGAGCGTAACCGACGGCCAAAAATAATTTCACTTGGAGATCGTCCAGTTGATCTATGAGGTGTATTACGATAAAAGAAAAGGAAACGAGTTAACCGTTCTTCTTGAGGTGTTTCTTGCCCACTTCCGTAAATGCCATATTATCTCTACAAAATATTTTGAACTCATCAGAAGTTAGTTGTGGTCCATTATCGGAAACTATAATTTTCGGATATCCGAGTCTCGCAAAAACTTCAAGAAGTGATGAAATTGTAGCTTTGGATGTGGTGCTTCTCATGGGTAAGACTTCAAGCCAGCGAGAATATGCGTCAATTACTATCAGCCACATTTTTCTCTCGAAAGGTCCAGCAAAATCGACATGAATACGAGACCGTGCTTCTGCGGGTGCACTCTATGGAAATAGTGGTACTTTCTTTTCACTTTGTCGAGAATTCTTGAGACGAAGAGCAGGATTCGACAAATTTTTTGACATGATCGTCAATATTGGGCCAATAAATATGTAACCGAGCTGACGATTGCATATAAGTAATTCCAGGATGTCCATCATGTAGCATATTATTCAGAATGTCAGATCGTAAGGATTCTAGAATACAGATTCTGCCTTTCCAGAGTACAATTTTTTCTTCATAGGATATTTCATCTCGTTCCTTGTGATAAGAAAAAGTTGAGTGGAAAGATATTTTTTTTCTGGCCAATTATTCTGCTGCACATATTTTATAACGTTTTGAAGAACTTTATCACTCAGCGTCTTCGACTTGAGAACTGACTTCGTTACTGGAAGATGACGCATTCTTAAATTAAGTAAGTGACTTCTTTAAAGTATTCCAGTATCTTCCATACTTGAGTGAGTAGCGTCTCTCAAAGGTAAGCGGGATAAAGCATCAGCTGGACCGTTTTCTTTTCCAGGTTGATAAAGTATGTCAAAGTCGTAACTGTTCAATGTTATGGCGTAGCAGTCTATTACTAGCAATTTTGGGTTTTTCCCGGTTTTTGCTAAAAATTCTTTTCGATGGCTTATGATCAGTCAAAAGTGTAAAATGTCATCCATAAATGTAATGATGAAGTCTTGTAATGGCAAAAACAATTCCCAAGGCATCAATTGTAGAATAACGAGTTTCAACGTCATTCAGAGATCTAGATGCAAATGCAACTGGTTTCAAATTTCCCACTAAAGTTTGTGGAATAGAACAGCTCCCACACCTTTAGCACTTGCATCACTCGTGACTATACTAGTGGAATATTTGGATCGTAATGTGCTAATGTATTTGATGATGTTAACACGTTCTTCAGTTTTTGAAAAATAGCTTCGTCTTCGTCAGTCCAGTGAAAAATGTTTCCTTTTTTTAAATGTCTGTATAGCGGAACACAAATTACATGGAGATTCTGGATAAAAAGGCTGTAATATGTGATAGATCCCAGAAAGTTCTGACATGTAAGCAGGCGTTGTCATTTCCTTAATAGCTTTCAAATGTTCTGACGTTGGATGTAAACCCTCATCATCAATAACATGTGCTAGAAATGTAATACTCCGCTGTAACCATGCACATTTTGATTTCTGTGACCTAACACCCATACTTTGTAGTCGCTCCAATACTTCTTCAATTCTGAACAGATGCTGTCCCCTCGTTGGTGCGGTAATCAGGATATCGTCCAAATAACATACTGTCCCCTCAATTCCAGAAAGTATTTGATCCATTGTTCTTTGAAATAACGAAGGTGCAAAATTTACTCCGAAAGGAAGACGTTTATAACGAAAATATCCAGATAGTGAGATATTTTCTGGAATCTGGATGTACTTGAAGCTGTAGATATGCATCTTTTAGATCCAGTTTTGAAAAATATTTGCCATCATTCAACTTTGAAACGATATCTTCAAAACGAGGTACAGGATAATCGTCTTTAATTACATATGGATTAATAGAAACTGAAAAATCACCACAAATTCTGATACTTCCATTAGATTTAACGGCTAGAACAATGGGTGTTGCCCATTCAATAGGTTCTTGGTTCATGTCCACTGGCTCTAAAACATCTGCTACGGTATAGGCACTGGTCTGGGTCGGAAAGTTTTGCTTTTGCATCGTGTCGCATGTGTATCTTGACCATTTGTCCTTTAATGGCACCCATTTTTCCTCTGAAAAGATTGCTGTGTTTTTGTAATATTTCGTCAAGATTTATTTTGTTAATCGGTTCCTCATTTTCATATGTTTCATTAGAAATGTTATTCTTCTTAACACAGCGTTCTTTTCCATTGATTTTGCAAACTCGTACACCAGAAGGAAATGAAAGTTTGAAAGCTATGCACCAATCAAGTCCAAAAAGAGGAACGTCTTCAGCTGTCGTAACATAAATTGGTAATTTCAATACAGATCCAAAAGCTCGAACTGTCACTTTTGCTTTGCCAAGTGTTTCAATATCAGAATTAGTATAGTCAACTAAATTTCTAGTTCTATGAAGGGAAGGACGTCCTAAATGTTGCCACAATTTAGGACCAATAACAGAATAAGCAGCACCAGAATCATACAGCATTTCAATCTTTTTCTTCTCTATGATTACACTAAGCATTACTTTGCTAGGAGAATGCACATGTTGCACGTTCATTGTCTCTCGTGAAAACCGTGATGAATCACTGGATACTTCGCTATCAGAGGAACAGTTTTCTTTGTTATCACGAACATGACGAGTACGCCTGTCACTTGATTTAATCTGTGCATTACCATTTGTAATACAAACTCTAGCAAAATGATCGTATTTGTAACACCTTTTGCTAAACAAGTTTCCTTGTTTTTATGTCTGCTGCTTCCACACATTATACAATCGACCGTTGGATCTATCGTCAAAATCTTATTTTTCCCCAGGTTACTTTTATTTGTTTTCAGTTTATCTCTGTCGGCTTGGTTTCTCTGACGAAAATTCACTTGATTTGTGCCTTGTTCCTCTTCATAATGAGAAAGATGTAACATACGCTGTGATTGAGTCGACGCTTGTTCTAATATCAATGCAGAAGGCTCAACATCTTCAAGTGTAGAAGTGTTATTTGGATGAAATCGGATCAAATCTTGTTGCCCTGTATCATTCTTTATTCCAATAACTAGGTAGCTGATCGCGAAGTCTTTCATTTAGACTTGTACCAAAATGGCAATTTCCAGCAAGCCCACGTAAAACATTGATGCATTGCGTTACACTTTCATCTTCCATCATGTTTCTGAATGCAAATGTTACTCTCTCAGATAATGTGTGATTTCTTTTTTCATAATATCTATCAAGAACGTATACAATCTCATCAAAAGATTTGTTTGTAACCTCTACAGGTTTAAAATGATCAACAACTATTCTAAAAGCATCTGGACCTACCTTGCAAAGTAGTAAAATGCTGCTTAGGTCTGGAATATTATTTGTATTTTCAAAACCATGTATCGATAATTCCATTTTAAACCGCTGAATGTAGTACTCCCAAGCCTCATTATCAAGGTTGAACCTTTCAACATGGAAATTCCTTGAACCGCCATTATTTGACAAACTTGACGATGGTGCATTGTCTTGTTCCTGCATGATTCCAATTAGCTGCTGATGACTTTTTATCCTCGTCACCAAATGTAGTATGGTAGCCCAGTTATATTTTTAGTTACTTTATTAAAGATATTTAATCATAAAAAATCGAACTGTCACGTTCATCAACTGCCAGTCACCTTCACGTAGTATGTCCACAATACTACAGTATAGCCAGCGATTTGCCGGAAATTTATGAGTAGGTCTTTGAGTTTCACGAATTCACAATCAAGTCTGAGAACAGACCCAGTAGCGTCTATGCTATATATACGCACCTATACCACAGCTTAAAGTTATTTAAGCTGTGCCTATACAATACAAATTCCGAGGAGTTGCTGGTGGATTGCTGACGGGTCGCTGGCGATCGACTATGTATACGAGTGTGTTTACCTTGCTTCCTCTAACGTAAATTTTTTCAAAACCACTTTTAACGAAAATTCAGGGTGTGTAAAATACGATACAAAATGATGAAGTATACAGTGTGTCCCCGGATCGACGCATGAGTAGGTGAAAAAGACTACACATTTTTGAATTGAAATTTCTGCTGGGGTTCAGGCCTGCTTGGATGGAAACTAATTTGTGTCATAATTTTAGTTTCGAAAAAACGAGTATGTCTTGGAGATTAACCTAAAAGCTATTTCTCCCACCAGTAAAGAGCTTCTTCTAGAAGAGATAAGATAAAATATTATTGAAAAAAATTGTTCAGAATGAAAAACTGAATGAGAATGCAAAATTTGAAAACCATCCGCCTCTTATGATTTTTTGGATTTTTCCATTCCAAGTTTACTTTTATACTTTGCAGAATTGCGTCATTCAGAATTTGCTGATGAACTTTTCTAGAAGATAGCTTTTAGGTTAATCTCCAGAACATACCAGATTTTTCGAAACTTAAATTAGTTTCCATCCAAGCAGGGCTGAACTCCAGAAGATGAAATTTTAATTAAAAAATGTTTAGTCTTTTTCACCTATTCATGCGTCGATCCGGGGACACACTGTATATACCTATGTAAAATATTTTTTCTTTTATTGTCCCTTCAGATCAGCAAGTTTTCCTGTCAAACCCTGTATAGTTATCAAAAATAAGTTTCATTTTTGTGGTATGGTTTTCCACTTCATAAGCTCTGGGGGAAACTATTGCTGATATGAGATAGTTTAAATACGCAAACATTTGCAGTTTTGTGAGCTTTCTGAGTTCTGATACACTCATGTTTTTTTTAGGAAACCCATATTAAAATTCATCCTAATTTAATAAAGAATTTATCACGATTCTACCGATTTATCATATGATAAGGGTTAATTTCAAAAACAAAGTTTTTTGGGCGTTTTTTGATATTTTTTTATTCGTGTTTCAACTGGACGCAGTTTATCCAGTTACCTATGGTGAAAGATTGATACATGAAGTCATTGAACTCCATACTACGTACCTGGAAAGGACCCGGTCGTTGTCGACAACGAATCAAAAAGTGTGGTACCTGTTATGAGTTAGAAACAGATAGATATATCGCTATCTCTCTCTACTCCATGGATATAGGCCAATGAGTTAGAAAGAGATAGATATCCGTAGCTAACGCGACCTCTACCTGCTTCACTCTCAATATTAAGCGGGTCCGTCCCAGGTAGTATGGAGTTCAATGCATGAAATAGAGCATTGATGGTACGGTTACCATGGTTATTCATTTAGTTTTTACAGAATATTTTCGAAAATTCTACCTTAATTAGGAGTTAATGCAAACGTGGCATCTTTGCAAAACTGAATTAGTTGCCTTTCTTAGAGATTGCTCATCAATATTATTGGAAGCTTTAATTATAGCAGCTCGAGGTTCATCTATTGAAGAATAAGATTTTTTGTAAACTTTGTTGTTAACAGCGCCCACAAAAAAAATCTTAAACAGAAAGATCGAGGGATCGTGCATGGTGACCATAAACAAGAGTAGTCCTCAGCAGATCTTACAGCATTTCATGTAGCAATATACAATATCGCTTGTCTCTAAATTATTGAAAAAAATATAATTAAATAGAAAGCTCCCTTTTGGCAAAACACTTTTTGAACTAAGTAAATTTTTAAAATAATACAATATTGTTATGTGTCACTATGATAATCATATTATTATTGATTTTTTATTTCATTTAATAGTATTTTTCAATAGATAGATAAACTACGTTGAGGTAAAACATTAATCAGAAAAAATAAACAAAAAACGCCCATAAAAAGTGTATTTCCAAAAATAACCCTATCAAATGATATACCGTTAAAATCTCTATTGAATAAGTTCAAAATTTAATATGGTTTCCTTTTGAAAAAACATGAGTTAGTCATATGTCAAAAATGCCGGTTGTGTCGAGAGGCTTCAATGTCATTTCATTTGAAGTAGAATTTCCTCATTTTTTTTGTACATAACATTTTCTTCTACAATCAATATTCGCGGAGCTATGGGCGTTTTATAAAATCGCTGAAAATCAGTTTTTTTTTCAATATCTTATGACAGCTGTCAAATTTTGTAAAACTCAAAATGGTTTTGAGTAGAGCCTACAAAAACTGCAAACTTTTGCTCATTTAAACGTTCTCGTATCTCCGATAATTTCCGAGATCCCAATGCTAGACTGTATACGCTTTTTCAATTTTTGTCAAGTTCGACATGAATTTAAAAATTTCGACAAAATACCTAATACCGTTGTTGGCTAACTCGGGAGCTGAATGCTGATATACATTCTGTAGCTGAATGCTGATATACATATTACATATGTATATCGGTTGCCATATTTGGTATTTGGACTTATAACGTGCTAAACGTATTTTGTTGGTGAAACTCATCAATCACTTTGACGTTTATAAAATATTTCTCACGTTCGCTGCTGATGAGAAAAATGGGTAAGTATATGTATGACTCTCGGTGCTAACATACATTTTTTGTATCAATCTCTGATAAGAACTCGCGTGAACATGTTAATATATGAATGTTGAATAACATGTTAATGATGAATGGTGCTAAGGACGTATAATTAAAATTATTAGTCCAAGGATTAGCAGGGGTGATGGGTGTAGTTTGCTGCAGTAAGTATATCATCTTCACTATCACCCAAACCAATATTTGTAGTTGCTCATGTTTCCGGAAACGTTTATATCTTCCGTCGTCGCCTGTGCCAAAATCGGAATCTTCAGGTCACTTTCGCAAATTTCTTCATGTCTGAGCCCATCAATAAACATTCCTGTTCTTCTTGATCATCAGAGTTCAAATCATACATTTTATTGGACTTCCAAGCCCTTTTCACTCTAGAAGGTCCAGCTCCGTTGTCCGCTATTATAGTAACTGTACGAGCACCATTTCATGATAGAATGACTTTTGCACGCGCCTACTGGATTAAAACTGCCGCGCTTTTTATAATAAACTGATAACGTCGGTCGTTGAACGGACTGGCATTCTCGGACCGGGTGGACGGGGTAAGGTGTTGGGAACTTCAGTACTTCCCGGGTCGGTTTCGCGCGCTTGGCAGAGTGATCCTTCTTATTGTTATTTCTTCGGTGCTAATAGCAAGCGGAATGACTTCACATGCTTGATCCGCACTCCGTTTTTGAACATGTAACGAATTGATCGTGTTCGCGTGATCAAAACCATCAATTTTATTCAGGCAAGTAATATATTCTTGGGTACCAATTCTGAATTTTTTTTTTCGCTGACGACTTCCAAATTTTGGTGGAATATCTTCCTATGTAGAATTCTGAGTCATTCGAAGATTCATCCAAATTATTCATTACTATTCTCAACCTTGGAGACCATCTCCAATCTTGACAAATTTTTCAATGGAGCGGGTCCAAGCAAGTCAACATAAAAGAATAATGCTCGGAGACACAAGCCCCGCAGACTGGAGAAAGCAAAAATTCTTTGAATCTGCCTTTATTGGACAGAATGAGAGATTTGTTGTGGCAACACCAGAATATAACTAACAGAAATCAGTAACACCTTCCACAAAATCTCATGAAATTCACAATAAACTGCCGTCTTCGAACAAAATCTGTACCCATCTTTTTTGAGACGTAATGTTTACTTAGTTTGGTTGCCGGCGTGATGAATACCTACTGTCTTTCTTTGCCTAGCAGTGCTTTTTGAAGCGGATGAATTCCCTTAAGGAAATTAACGGCGTCTACTTCT
Organism: Orchestes rusci; assembly: GCA_958502075.1. Lineage (NCBI taxonomy): Eukaryota > Metazoa > Arthropoda > Insecta > Coleoptera > Curculionidae > Orchestes > Orchestes rusci. Next base: position 33,199,352 of record OY293308.1, on the reverse strand, counting down.
GATAAACCCAACAAATTGTTGCCATTTCAAATCATATACAGTAACGGCAAAAGCCTTCGATCGCCTAGAGGGTACTATATACGCTTTATTTGATACCCTCCACACCATACCTTTGTTGATATTTTTCGATTGAGATAGAAAAAAATGTCACAAAGTTTTCACTTGTCAGTTAATAATGCGAAAAAGAAAAAAAAAAGATTCACTTCGACATACTGTTATTAGAGAAGTGATTAAATCTTGAGTATTCAGTCCTAGGCCAGGTTCATGAAGAAACTACAGTTGGTTCACAATCAAGTCATCGAAGTAGACAAACTACACGTGATTAAACATAGCAAAACGATTGAACTGGTCACATGTGTTGGTTTATCTCACGTGACCTTTCAATCGTTTTTATTCGTTTTCTTTGTTACATGATTCTTGGTTTTGCAGAGGGTGTATGCTTTTAGCCACGCCAAAGGCCAAGAAAATATGTATTTTCTTCTTCAGGGCTAAAATATGAAACAACCTTCGAAACAACCTTACAAAGATGTTATGTTTACATACTGCTATTGTAGTCTCAAGTGTCCCGGATACGATCAATTTCATTGTCAATTAAATTGATGAAGCTTTAATCAATGCAACAATGCATTGAACGAATCTCAATTTCGCCTGTACCCCATCAATCGAAAGCCGTCAATGTCAATGTGCTTCAATCATTTTTTCCTTTTATCCCCGTGAACCCATTGACAATCGCTTTCTAGACGATCAATAATTGCTCATTGACAATTAAATTGAACGTCTCCGGGCCACTTTAGCGATGTTACAATCACTCCCATGACAGGGAAAATGGAGTAGTTTCTTTATGAACCTTGCATATGACCGAATACCAAAGATTTAACCACTTTTCTATAGTTATCTGAATAGTCGGTCAATACTACTCTTCTTCCTTATTTTGGTAGGTAATCATCAACTTTTTGTACAGAGGCAAGATCAATGTTCATCTTGATAGTTTATGGTAGAGTTCTGTACAGACATTTCGAGGTCACCTTTTATGATTTTCTTTATTGAGATATAGATTATTTATTTACTCTGAGCTTGAGAAATTGTAAAAAAATCTGATCTTTTTGAGATTTTACTGCAGGATTTGAAGCTATGATGGATATCAGGAGACATGATAAATTCCAGACAGACATGGACGAATCAGAGAAAGAAAACTACTAAATGTAAACCTTTGATATTTATTATCCATACAAAAAAGAAAACAATAATATTAATAGAATTCACATCTCCGCAATCATTTCATATCACAAATCATTCATACGCATTCAAAGGAGCCTAACTTATCATTTAATAAATCAATTTAAGTTTATACTTCAAGAGAATATTTTATAAATTAACATCTTAATCTAATTACGGTCCAAGATCATAACATAATTATGAATTAATCCAAATTTTTCAGGTGGAGAGGTACAAAGAAATGTCAAGAATACACAATGTACCTGTACATTCAAATATATTATTAGGTCGATCACAATAATAGTTTTCTAACCTAATCTACACATCTCAAGGCAGGCAAATTGTTCTGACCAATTCTTGATTAGTAAAAATTTCGACAAATATTACGAGAACCTCAATAACGAACCTCAGAGTTTTTAAATACATTTATATTGTTCAAGTGTATCAGATCAATAATCCTAGCAGATCTAATTTGCCTGCTAAGAAGTAATGTCCAGTCATGCAATGTAAATTACAATCAAGAAGGTAAACTGGTGTTTTCAGAAACATTGTCTATATCTATATACCCTTTGAATGGTCATCAAATTGTAGAAAGATCGAATACTTGACAATTCAGATTTGTAGAGATGTCAAATTTCCAGTATGTGAGCTGCTATGAACGTGTTTTCGTTTTTTGTTCAATCCAGAAAAAAAAACAATAACAAATAGGGGACATAGAATAGTTTCGTATTATTAGAGATACGGAGGTGGTCCATTTCCAAAACCAGTAAAAATAAAGCGGAAGAGCGGATCGAATTGAGAATGTACATAGAACGATAGTATAATATATTTTCATTTTTAAGCCTTATACTGCACGGAAAATGGAAACATTTGGAAACTCAAGTTTTCAGTTATTCGGCTTTGCAACATTGAAACACTCCAAAAAACGACTTTTATTCAGATTCCAGACAAAGGTGTATTTTCAAGTTGTGTCATGCTAAATATTCAAATAAAATTACAGTTAATGATAAGATTCTTATAACAAGCGCGGACATTCTTATACTGACGTTTACTGGGAAATATCAAAACAAAGATGTTTGAATTATACATGGAAAAATTCATGTAACTTGTGTCGCAAAAAACTTACTCAATATTAGCTAATACTGTATAATAGGCCAGATCAATCATATCTTCATCAAGAGCCAACATAGCCACATTTCTATTCCGAATTGATCAAGCCTACCTTTTTCTCGCATTTGACTTTTTATCATGCACTAACATAACTTGCTTGGTATCCATACATTTGACATATTGAAGCATGTAGACATAGAAAGCATCGTTTCCTGCTTGGGAAATGAGGAAAAGTCAAATGTCCATGAAGAAATCCTAAGAGTCTGGTTTAATTACACAACCAAAACTATCTTTTGCGATTTTTGCAATATATACATACATTTTTGAACTATATAGAGACAGCCGTGAGAAGAAACTTTTTTTGTGTAAGATCATGCCTTTCAACTTCCTCCATCTAATACGTTTTCCGAAATAGGAATTTATTGGGATCTGACATTATTTACTTGACTTCTGCCGGTGAAATTATAATCTATTCCTTACTATGTATTACCTTTGTTTTATCTGAACAAAAAAACAGACAAGTCAATAGAAAAGCAAGAGAAAGGTCAATTCAGAAATTTTCCCAAGTTCGTTTTCCGGATGCGAAAAAGCATTTCATTAGATATTCTTTTTCATAAATTTGCTAATTACTTGAAATCAGAGAATAAGAGACTGTGACTCTCCTTACATGAGAATTTGCTCTTCATAACATCAATAGGAATAATATTCAAGTAAAGAAATGATAACTGATGTGAGTTCATTTTTGAAAAAATGATGTGGAAAAAGTCTTCAATCTCACAAATTAATAAATATTTGAATAAACAGTAGGAATTTGTGAGATTGAAGACTTTTTCCACATCATTTTTTCAGGAATAATATTAGTTCTATTTTTTCAACTGTGAAGTTTTAATCTTCTATGTTCTCCAATTTTATTGACTGTTGCAATTTTTTACAAAAGAACTGAAAGAATTACAAATTGAATAGATTGCAAGGACTCAAAACGGCCAAATTGAATCAAGCCATATTTCAATGTCAGATCCGGTTATGGTGAAGAAAATGGAATCTGATATAGCAGCATATACCTATAAAACTATATACTGATCGCACTACACTTATCCAATGTGCCGAGCATAAGCCGGCCAAATTGAGTTGGGACTGCAGTTTCTACGCGTGAACCAGATCTAGATTTTTTGATTGGTAGTTTGCCGTGACGCGGCAATCATTTCGAAAACATAATCAAAAACTAGCAACAATCCGAGATCGAAAGAAAAAGTCTTTGTTTTCCTAATAAACTTCACAAGCCAAATAGGTAATAGTTGGCCACTTAAGTGGAACATCAGGCTTCGTAGGACGAAAGCGGTTTCTCCGAAATTCAAAACAGAGCTTTTGCCGCCCGCCGTTGCACTTGATGGGTGGTACTTGTACCGGAAACTGCTTTGGTGAGACAGCGCAAAAAGACTCGTCCCAATTCAAATGTTATAGGAAATGGTATTCTCGTTCTTGGACACGACTTATGGCGATATGCAATTTGATCGGTATATAGATTTATAGGTATATGTAAAGGAGTATGTGTGCCTTTTTGTTATATAAAGAAGGAAGAAGAAAGGTCGTATAGAATAAACATAAAAGCTGTTAAAACCAAATAATTTAACATCTCTATGTTCTCTATGATGTATGTAGTAAGGAGTACGAGATTCAACAGCCTGAAAGCTATGTGATTTCAACGTACTTTGGTGATCCAGCCCGCCTAGGCTGGTGGACAAAATGCGTGAAATATTCAGGTGGAAGGAACTTGACATGTGCGATGAAGCCTGTGCTCCCTGGTCTGGAATCACAGGAATATCTGGAAACAAATACAAAAGTGATGACTAGTGGCGCGGCCCGAAGAGTTGAAGACTTTTGCTGAATACACCACCGCCCGTGTTAGTAGGTTAGGTCAAGGAAAAGGCATAGTCCACCAGCCTATTGTGGGCCAGCCGAGGTGAGTTATTGCATGAAATACTCAGGATGATCCGAGTCTTTCTCAAACCTCTTGGCCTCTTCTTGCATGCTCTCTTTTATTTTCAAAATAGCCGCCGATTCCGTTTGGTCCTGGAAGAAAAGCGACCTTTAGTGGTTAAGGGTCAGTCTACTAAGCGCAAGCACCAACACCATTCTCGTCGTTTATCCATTCGACCTTCCTAAAACATTCTTTCCACCCACAGCACCGATGCCCACGGAAGCGGATGATCATGATGCTTGGACTTTCATGATTAATAACGGATGTTGGTTTGAAACTAACGGACAAATCAAATTACTGTAATTTTCCAATGCCTTCAATTTGAAGCGTGGATATTGAAGCTTATATTGAATGAAACGATGTGAGTCAGTTCAGGAAGAAATAGATTCCACAACGGCTTTCAGATTCACTAGATGTAGGGACGAGTCAATTCCACTCCGAACTGTATTCGCTGGAAAGCGTGAAGAGAAAGGCATAAAAAACCGTTCAGTAAAACGTGACTATCGTTCCTGGGTACTGTTCGAAGGTTGAAGATGAGTTCACAGTATCCACAAAGATGAGATGTTTAGTAAAGTCGAATGCGTCAAAAATCCGAGAATGTCCGTAAGCTTTCTTCATTTTCTTCAAATCAGTTGGGTTAGGCGGCTTCGTATTTTGAAAATAAATGCTATACCAACTAGATACATACTCGTACTTCTAACCCAATTGATTTCAACTCTAATCAAATACAAATGCTATTCTCAATTTTGAATTTCAATGTTTAAGATAATTCTTACTGCAAATTGTTGTAGGATATTGAAGGTACAACCCGCTAGGATCATGGGTCATATCAAAATAGAGATAATTATAAAGTTCTTGAAATCTTCACGTTTCTTGAACTAGACACTTTTTGCATATGGAATTTCAATTCGTACATATTGTTTTGATGTTTTCTTATAATTCTATATTATGCTAGAAAGATAACCTAGAAGCTGAATAAGTATTTTTGTATAAACATCTTCATAAGTGAATGACAATGATCCATATTCCTGGGTTGGAACCTATGCTTCCACACTAAAGCCATGCATACATGCACTAACATCTTGAAAAATACTACTTCCCGATTTATAACAACAAGCTCTGGTCAACAATATACTAAGCTACTACTACGAGTCTAATTTGATCTCCATAAAAACCATGGTTAGCTTATTCTCTATCGCCAATCATATTCTGAATTGGAAATCTGAAGTCATTAAGGAAAGCCAAGTCCACACTGACCCATTTTAAACATGCAATATTAAAGTGATTAATAAGTAGCAACTTCTTGTTCAAAATAGTTTTCGAGAGATGAACAATACCATAAGACTTAATACAAAACGGAAGACAACGTGAAGTTTCTCATGAATGACAATAACCATCGACTTAACTTAGTGTTATTGTAGGTATTTTACCGATTATTACCGCTAATAAAAATATTCGATAACACTTACGTTTTCACCGGGCCCGCCAAAACCTCCAAGATTGTAGTCTCCCATTCCACTCCCACTATCTTCCCTCGGCGTTCCTGGGCCCCCATTTGCGGGTGAGTTTTTCATCCCATCCATTCCGTCACCATTCATAACGGGACTCATTGAGTTCGGACCCATCGGTCCCATTGGTCTTCCGGAGTCTGGTCCTCCACCCATTTGGAAGTCCCCAGGCATTGTATTTCCTACAGCGGGTTTCATTAATGTGTACATGTTCTCTCCTCCTGAATTACTTGAATCTTGTGGACTTGGCATGATTGGGGTTCCTGGACATGCTGGTCCCGCTGATCCTGGTGGACCACCATAGTTTCCAGGCGATGATGAAGAATAGTTCATGGGCTGATAAAGATACAATGGATTCTATTGTCCGCTTATACTAAAAAAAAAAACTTACCGTCGACGTATTAGGTTGCCACTGAGGTCGTCCCCCTGGTGCTCCCATGGTCATAGGAGGCATAGGTCCACCAGGGCCTAGACTACTATTAGGTGGGGGACCCCTTAGTCCAGGACCATACGTTCCAGGACCGAGGGGTCCCATTGACGGTCCCCGAGGAGGGTTCATTCGATTCATAGCTGCTGGAGGGCCTACGGAATTCGATTTAAATATCGTCACCTATCTTGATAGAAAAAAAGCAACGACACCACATGCGAGCACCATAAGAATATGAGGAAAAATAAGTTTTCTCAGATAACAAGTTTGGAAACTAGAGTATTGAGATTCTATAACTAATTTAAATATGAAAACTAGTTGACTTTTCAAAATATTTTACCAGGTTGTTACAGTTTATTTTTGTTTTTAGAAGTTTTAGAAGAAGTATTAGTAAGTTTAGGATTTGAAAGAAAAAATTGAGGAAAGCAAAGCAAGTAAGAAGTGTATGCAGATGAGTGTGGTGGTGAAGGAGAGCATTTGCCTACCTTGCCAACCTACAAAATCTCCGCCATCACCTGGAGACAAGAAATAGATGCATTACATGAGGCAAATCATGAATTGGGCTTTCATGCTCTTGTGCATTGGCTTTTTCTCAAAAGAAACTTGTTACTTCAATTTCAGATAATACTTTCAGTCACGGTGTAAGATAAATAGGTGGTTTCACGCGCCATCTCAACATACAGACCGCTTGTCTCATATTTGCTAACGCAACAGAGACGAAATTGTGCGACAAGGACGCACTGAAGTGGGCCTAAAATATTTCTTCCGGCTATTAATGCGGGCGATGTAGGCGCGTCAAATTTAAAAAAAAAGAGTTTTTCATGCTTGATTTATTGATTATTTTATTTGTGATTGTACATTAGTCCCACCTTGACGTGTCAACGGCAAATTTGTCGCAATTACAATAATTTTTGTGTAAGTTATTAGGTAAATCATGGGAAGAAAATGCTGTGTGCCTGTAAAAGCGGGTACGCTACATGTAAAGAAAAATATTCCATATTCGCAATTCCTAAGAACGATTTAAGAAAATATAACCAGGCAATTCCTCGAAAAGACAGAGAATTAACTGAAAAGGATTGTGCCTGCGAAAGACATTTTGAACCGGAATGTATAGTTCGTTTTCTAGAAATCGAGTGAAACACGGTGAGTATGCAAATGTCACACTTTCAATGTTTGTAACAAATAATCCACGAGCATCCCGAAATATCCTGATAAATTGATTAATCAATTAATTAATTACTATTATTTATTGCTGGATAATAGATTGCAAAAGACTTAAAAACATGTTGAATAAACGTTCTTTAAATTTTAATTTTGATTGATTGATTGATTTTCACAATTACTTTTATATTCAACTCGATATCTAATTGTCAAACATCATACCTATTAGGTATGTAGTAGATTATTACTTTTTTGAAACATATTACAGATAAGCATAACTTTGGCATCTGTATTTAAATCAAATATTGTTTTTCATTTTTATATAAATAGATATACATATTATTTATGATCAGTGTCTTATCATTTTATCATTTTATTTTTCAAATTGTTTTCATCATTCATGATCATTGAATCAGCTGTAAAACCATCTTACAGGAACAGGTTAACAACAATTACATACTTATAGAGATGACAAACAACAAATCCTTTTATATTTTGCCTGGCGGTAAAACACAATCACAGGCGACAACGGCGTGAACGCTAGAAATTGAAAAAAAATCTTGCATTTTCGTGGAGATGAAACTCGGAAACCATATGAGCTAAAAATTTGCCAGCGGAACAATTTTATAGAAAATCTCCTCGGCTACAAATTTTAATCGGAAATTTTTGTTGTCAAAGTAGCCGTTTAGGCTGCGTTTGCAAATATTTGCAAAATAACCCATATTTGCATTTTTTAATGATTGTTTCAAGCCTTCCTGGAGGTCTTGATTCTTAATTTTTAATAAGAATTCCCTAATAAAACATATACTCGATTGAAACCAACTAACCCAAACCTTTTTAATCAAATACTATGACCACAGGAACATTTTGATTGATACCCGTCTAAAAATTATTCGGCCCACTAACCTGTCTGACTACTACGGCCGGCGTTAGTAGTTTCGAGACACGTTCTGCCGGCTCGTCACATCACCTATTTATCTTACACCGTGCTTTCAGGATAAAGTATTTCAAAGTGTCACACCTTACAGCCAAAAAGTCGCTATAAGCCACAAATACCAATCATTTTCCTGTTAAACTCTATTTTATGGCTAAAACCACACCACTGCAATGAGGTTAATCAGGATGATATTTCATTCGTATATACTTCACCAATTTATTCATTATTTATTATTCAAGGAAACTGAGATTTTCAAAGTAGATGGAATCAAAATAATAAATTATGCTGTTATAACTAATGTTAGTGATAGTCATCCAGGTTTCCCACTCTGTGGCTATAAGGTGTTAGATTTCATGTAAGATCATTTTAGTAAGTTCAAATGTATGTGAAGGCTTATACAAATGATATACCTTGTCTGGTGGGATCCATGTTATTTGGCATCAAAGGTTGTCCAGGAGGCTAAAGACAAAAAAGTTCTAGTCAAAGACCGTTCAGATAAATGGCGAGTTGAAAAATTGGGATTTGATTATGTACAGCTGGTTCGAAAAAAATCTGGTATTACTTCGATCAATTCAATATTTTCACTTTAGTTTCTGCAGTCATATGTGAGCAGCCATTCGAAAAAACTTATTCAAAAGTATCAACCTGATGAAATTATGACGTCATATTTTTTTGTTTTGTCAAAACAAATATTACACTGCTCTATTTTATAAAACATTTCTATGAGTTATACCAGTTTTTTTTCGAACCAGCCAGAACAAATTCAAATTCCAGAACTTTTCTTTTCCCTTTCCATTTAACATCAATAAAAATAGTCTTCAGTTACAATATACCAGCATCTTTGAAAAAAATAATCTATAGTCCAATACGAAAGAGAAAACTATATTCTCAAAACTTATTTAATATTGTCATATCAAAATCAAAATCCCCAGATTCTGCACCATGTTCTAGAATTTCATAGGTACCTAAAACTTGAAATGATTCATCAAATCGGGAGTACATTCTACATATTCAGTTTAGAAACCTGAAACAGAGAATAGGACATGTTAGATTGTTCAAAATTCTAGAAGCTTCTAGAGATCCATGTGAAACAAAAATGTAAAGTTTTCAAAATAATAAGAAATGTCCTTCAATCTGAAAACAGAAATTTTGAAATTATGATTTTCAATGCACCAACAGAAAAATATATGTACGTCGATCACCTTATTGATAGATCAAAATAAAAAAGAAAAGTATATGGATGCAAATAACGGATAGGTAATGAAATGCTTAAAAAAAAATTGTAGCATATACATACTCCATTGAAATCACTTCCTATCTGTGACATTCTCACCCCTGGTCGTGGACCAGCAGGATATCTTGGGTTCATGAAAGGCTGAGACGTCATAATATTGGAGTGCGGGGGTGGGGGTTGAGAATGGGGAGACGGCTGACTTGACGGGTGAGTGGGAGGTGAGGGTCGCAACGTTGAATTCTACAATGATCATTTACCATACTCATTAAATCAATAATGAGATCTCTATTTACATAGGTAAAAGTTTGAACGTCAGTGATCATTTAGCATAAACTGCTTATGATCAAAATGGCAACATTGTTATGAAGAGTTCAAAGACAGTGATTCATGGTAAGGAAACAGTCCACAATCATTATCGACTCATAAAAAGCATGTTATAGTATCTATGGAATCATTTGCTTATAGAGTAAACATCAATGCCTTCTCAAATATTCATGTGTCCAATCAGATACAAACAATTATAATCTGGCGTCCAACATAACTTGGTTGTTATTATTTTTTTCATATTGTTTCAAAAATTTAAATTTTATTAATATAAAAATGACTCATATCTTCCTTATACTTCTGATCGCATGAATAAATCGAGGAATAAATATAGCATCTGCTGAAGATGATACATTGGTTATGAATATTGATTAAAACACATAAGTCGTCATGCATGTGAAAATCATAAGAATAGACAGGAAGAATAACAAACTTACAGGAAAAAATCCAGGAGGTATAATAGGTCCGCCAGGCATTCCATCAGCTGGCATTTGTCCCAACGGACTTGGGGCTGGTCCGGCATTCTAAAAAATAGAGATAATAATAAAAGTAACAAATAATAATAAAGCAGAATAACTTACATGTGCGATGCCATTAACACCATAGCCAGAGTTTACGAAGCCCTAAAAAAGTTTTATGTAAGTGTCCGGTACTGGAAAAGTATTGCCGAGATACATATGGCAACGTCGCGAAGCACGAAGTAATATAAAATGATACCGTTGATTGAAAGAACTGTGTCTTTCGATCGACGCGACGATGATACCAAATTTTCATTGTTCTACAGTCTACACATTAAATGGTGTGTGGGTAAAGAAAAGTCGAGAGAAAAGTCGATTAAAAGCAATGACTCAATACCTTGGTCAATATCATCTTAGTCAGTTGTTCATAAACTGTATTAGTTTATCTCAAGAAATTCAAGTGAAAGCATATACTTGTTCTCTATTCACACCACAAATCTGTGTTCAAATAATAAGTACTTGCTCCCACTAAAATAAAAAATAATAATAATAATAATAAATCGTTTATTTAGCAAATTGCTATAAAGTAAAAAAGAAATAATATGGTATACTAATAGAACATACAAAAATAACAGTTCAAAAATCTTACAATATTCACTTCAGAATAGATAAATTAAATATCATGTGTTCATAAGATGTTCCTTTAACAAATATTTGAATCTGTACAGATTATCACAGTTCTTCAGGTCACTAGGTAGATTATTAAAATCGAGGAGTCCTTTATACAAAACCGAATTCAACATTTGGTTAGTGTAACATCTGTTGTTCAATATAAAGTCATTGCAATTTCGGGCTGTCAAGTAGATATTATGCTCTGTAGTTGAAGACAACTTTTGGAATTTGATACTGTACAGGTTCTTCCCGTATATTTTATCACCCCAACTAGATAGTTTATTTGAATAGATCAGGGAAAAAATATTGCAATAAAGTGAATACAAAAGTTTCATGTTTTTTATGAACAGGTCCAAAAAAACTATTTTATTTGGTTTTTTGCTATTTTTTAAAAGTAACATGGCAATTGTTTGTTTAAAAAAAAATAAATAAAAAAAAACAAGCCGTTATGTTCATATGAACTTTTAGCCGTTAAATTAGTCAAAGATTCACTTTTTAAGTGTTTACAAGTACTTAATTTACACCTTGTATACATGAATGGTATTCCATGCATTAGTTTTCGAACTAAGAGCAAGTGAATGTCACATATTTAGATGATGAAGACCATAGCAATAAGTCAAAAACGATCAGTTTCTAGGTGGAGTCAAAAATTTACGGAAAGACCCTGTACAAACTTATCTTGTATAAGCATAAATTGCAAACAACTTGCAAAAATTTTATAGTGAATACGAGTACCTATATTAAACATTTTGAGAGCAGCGATTTTCGACTTTATTTGTTTTCGTCAAACCTAATGACAGTATTTCTCGAAAATAATAATGATAATAATGCCTTAATTAAGCAAAAGGCTATACAAGGAACCCTGCGTGGAGTGAATATAATGTGGTATAAAGATAAAGCAAGATAAATAATCGAGTAAATAATAGTTTAAATAATAAACGTGTAGATATAAGTGTATAATAATAATAATAATACGACGTTTATTACTTCAGCTAATAAAAATGGTTCAGAAAATTTAAAGTTTACGCTGTTTCAACATTGTTTTTACAAGTGTATATCTATCATAGCTCGATATCACTCGCATTTTGAATCAATTGAAAGACGTTCTTGATAAAATTCGGCACATAGTAAAATGTGATGAAGAACACAAGATCAGCTGTTCATACTATAACAACTTGGTTTTCATGGAAAAAATCAGATATTTGTCCATTTTTCTCGCTGCGGAGTATAGTGGGATGAAGGACATCAAATCAAACTCCTTTTTTTTCTACATTGCTGAGGTTTCGATCATTTGATTATTTCGGTCTTTATCAAGGCTATTAGGAATAAAAACACCTCAAAAAACACATTGTCAAAACAAAGATTAAAAATAATCAAAATATAGCTGTATTATTAAGGCTTGAAAAAGACCGAAATGATTAGGTGGTCAAAACTTCGACAATTTAGAAGGAAAGGTGATTTGATTTTCTTCATCCCACTATATTTAGCTGTAAATTTGTTGCATGTTTGTTAACCTTTGTGGCGGAGTTCACTTTTTTCAAATAGAGAATGTATTTAGCTTGTGTAAAGAAATTCAAACTGTAGTCTCATATACAGAAACAACAGAGGGTTATAGGTCTAAATTTCAAGCAAGTTTCGTATTTGCCGAACAAATGAAACGATTGAACCGAGGGTTGAACACTTCCATGCTTTTCGTAACTCTTGCTTCATCAATGTAGTGTTAATCATGTTCAGCTTTTTTCATTCAACGAAGGGAGCTTTAAACATCTCACTCAGTTGATCAACTACTTGAACACCTCAGGTTGATTTGACGGTTGCAGAGATAGTCGCATAGTGTGTGGGGTTATCGTACAAGTTGTGCGACGGGGTTGAGTGTCTGGTTTTTGGCCGGGTCATAAAACCTGTTGTTCAACTTGACTTCGAAAAGCCTCAAATACGACAGATTGGATAGTGTGAGTGCTCGCTTCGACTAGTTGAGAGGACTTCGGGTCGATATTCTATTGATGTGGTATCGATGAGACGGTCGAATCAATGTGTTGTTCAACTTGTCGTTCAACAGAATTGAATGGTGTGTGGACAAAATACGATTCAATTGGTTGCGAAGACTGTCTATCGAATCAGTTGAACAACTTAACGTTCGACCAGTTGCATGGCGAAAGTAAAATGGCATTGTGGGCCATTTTATATTCGCTTGGTGGCTATAATGTCAGTTGATGCAACGAGGGCATATCTTCCTTTGTATTTAGTATGATAATGTGCCTTGTTCTCGGCCTGCGATATTTCGATACCGTCGAAATACTTCAAAGTATAGTATATTTATACTATTTTATTTATACTACAGACAGAGTAACCATTGAAAGCATTGGCAATACATTGACTAGTCGTCATATAGTTCCCTGAGTGAATTCGTCTGCAGACATTAAGACATTTATGGGGTTAGAAAGGGATGCCTACATAGTTCTCGAGAAGTTCTTTGTTGTCAATTATCTTCCTGAAAAATATTGTTCTTCGCTTTTGAAATATCCAGAAAAAAAGTTGCTTCGAAGTCTTCACCATTTTACCCAGGCCTGATGTGTTATTCCATGAACCGCTTCAACAATATCGCAAATCAACATTTTCGCACTGTGATAATAGAATCTAAATCCAGTGCATACAATGATTACCTTTTCAGATCTTCAAAACATTTTTCGCTGATAAGCCCATGTTAAACATTCGATTGATTCTCGTTGCCTGCCATAATATATGCAATCTTCAAATATTCACGCGCGAACATAGTGTTTACCGGTGTCTTTATCGCTGTTCTTTATCAATACCACACTAGTCGTCGATTTAATACAATAGGAATTTCTTATGTTTATATGCTAGGATATGACTCACAATTACAAGTTCCCCATATCGTTGCGCAAGTGTTCGATAATACATTATGTTGAAAGCTAAAGCACTTTACAGCAAATAAATCATCAAATACTCAAAGAAAAACATGACCGGTCAAGATTATACCGGTGAAAAAAATCAAAAGACAGATCTTAAAAACAATATGCAGGATGTTTGTCTCACACAAAGACAAAGCCTCGGACAAAGCAGAACAATATTTTTCTGATAAAATTGACGGTCACGTCTCAGTCGATTTTGAGAAATGGTTCTCTTTAGTGTATTTTGAAATATCTAGGTACACCAACCGACAAAAGTGGAGAAATTGCCTAAAATTTGATAAAACATTTACTGTTCATCAGCAAAAGAGGACACCGAGACACTTTTCAAAACTTTTCCTCCTTAGTTTTTGATTGAAATGGCTGGCACCATTCGAAAGAGGGACAAAAATTATGTAACTTCCTGAAGAGTTCACAATAATTTGTTTAAAAAATCTTGACCTTGGCAAACATGACACATTTTCTCGCCCATTTTTGAAGAAATCATGAAAAATGGGCCATTTTTGCCCAGTTCAAGGTTCTATATCTAGATTATCCTTCGTTCGATTATTGTGAAATTTTCAGAAAGTATATAATTTGCACCTCGATTTGCACTATAATTAGTTTTTTTCGAAAAATTATCAAGTGCACGTAAACTGACAAATAGATTTAAGTTTTTCAAAACGAGCTATTACTTAGGCCTTTTGGCAAGGATACATTAAAAAAAATGAGGGAGAAAAATATCCTCGTCAAAATACCTGACTAGGGTGCGCCAATAGTGCGTGGACGGGATATTGTCGGTTTATAGAAGCACATTTTTTAAATTCATTGCCAAAGCATGATAGACAGACCGTAATGCTACAAACCTAAAATAGTTCCACTTCACTCGCACCGCTTATACAGGGTGATTCATATCAAAGTTAAATTTTTTGAACCTCCCTATACAGGGTGTCCCTGAAATGGCTGTACAACGTTTAACCACAAATTCCTTGACCAAAAATAAGGCGATCTAGGCAAACTCACCTATCTCCAAAATTGCTTCGTTAAGTCTACAGAGGGCGTCAATGATTCAAAGAAATTTTGGTGTTTCCTACTTTTTTCAAAAACGTACAAATCGATTTTGATAATTTTTGGGACCCAGTCTTGGACCATGAAATTACGTTTTTTGTTTTTTTAGCGAACAGTTGTAATTGATCGGAAGTGTTATAAAAGTTACTTCACATGTAGTTATTTATTTTGATTTTTTTTG
Source organism: Orchestes rusci (assembly GCA_958502075.1). NCBI lineage: Eukaryota > Metazoa > Arthropoda > Insecta > Coleoptera > Curculionidae > Orchestes > Orchestes rusci. Next base: position 33,184,170 of record OY293308.1, on the reverse strand, counting down.
GCATTGACTTTTTGATGATTCGGATATTTTTAACTAAAAATTTAATGTATTGGGGAGTTTTTTTCTCCACTGACAAATTTAGCCAAGATAAGTGG